>VWYE01029073.1:0-209787 GCA_013398995.1 Alaudala cheleensis
CCCATCTGGTTCACCATGTCTGTAAATGAATCCTGTTTTAGGAACTCACATCAGTGACATGTCTGCACATATTCTAGTTCCCCTGAAACTAAAGAGAGGTAAAAAGAAACATGACTGGCTTTATTCTTTCAAGTCCCAAATGTAGCTATAGAGGCTGTTGTCTAAGAAGCAGATTGCCTGTATATGATCCAGGACAGAGGCAGAGAAATTAAAGTTGTGCTTGTCAACCAGCCTACAGATATGGCTTACTTTAGGAGTTGCTTCAAAATGCATTGTGAGATCATTAAAGCAATGCTGAATTTTATATTGAACTGTGTGACTGCTCCTAGAATCTGAAAGTAGTGTGGTCAGATGATTACTCCACAGCTACCTGCAGCAGCACTTGCCAAATCTATGGCTGCATATAGTCCTACAATGCTAATTCAAGGCTGCTTGCTCTACACTTAATTAGGCTTTGATGAACTGTTTTTGGCATAAGTTCTGAAAATTTTGCTTTAGATGTGTTTTGAACCTTGGTTCCTACCAGTAGTGGCAGATGCTGATCAACATTTGACAGAAAACCCACTTCATTTTCTTCTGCCATCCACATGAGCAGTCACAAATGTCTTTGGAGAGCTAATCCTAATGTGTTCAGGAGCCCAGGGTTAGTGGTTGGCAGCAGAGCAGTCATCATGTTAACAGACATGTGAACAATGCTTGTTGTACCTTTTGCCACACTTTGTGTTGTACATAAAAGTAGGCAGAACTTTAACAGGTTTTTTTCCCAGGATTTCTGCCAATGTATGACTGATCCCAGGTTCAAGGAAGCAGATGGATACCTCTCACAGAACTCCTCCTTGACCTAGAGTTGCCTTCAAGGAACTCAATAATGATGTCCTTTCACCCTTCATGGCTCAGACGTTTTCAGGGCCTTCTGCATTTCTAATACGCAAAGTTTCACTTTCAGCTTCCGTGTCTGTTTATTTTGCATTTGACAAACTCTGCCTTTCTGCTAATTAGCCATGGTTTGCTTGGCAGTTAGATGAGCCCCATGTCCTTGTGCTAAAGGAGGCATGGGGGGCATTTTTGTTTATGTTAATGCTTTTTCATTCTAGTAAGCTTTTGTGTTGGGTTTTGCACATGTCAGTGGTTTGAAAAACCCCCTTCCCTCATTTAGAATTCTAGTGAGACTAATGTGCTATTTGATGGAATCATTGCAACCAGTTTTCTCCTTCATTGTTTTCATAGTCTTTTTTGTAATAATGTTGGATGAGCACATGATCTAGGTTGCAGTGGCAAATCTTCCTTGAAGAAGAGATCACCTTGTGATGTACTTGAAGCTTTTAATGCAAAATTTCAGTTTTATACTTCCGGGGTGTTAAATGTGGGGTTTTTCACTTTATTTTTATTTTAAAACAGATTTTTAAAATTGTACCACTACTGAAAACTTTACCTGGGTCTCATTCTTAAATTGTTCATGATGTTATTAAAATTTTTTTGACATACAAATTATAGTAATGAGCTATTTAAAAGTTGGACTAACATCTATTTCTATTTTTTTTTATTACTTTCTGACTTTGCAGTATGGAAATGTTTATTACTCTGATATATTTTTATGTCATTCTATTTTAGCAATGTGCCACCAGATGGGACCTCTCATAGATGAAAAATTGGAGGATATAGACAGGTAAAAAGAGATGTCATGTGCTTTGACCAAAATTAAAATTCATTCTTAGAAGTACCAGAGTTTTTATTTGATAATATCTTAATTTCTGTGAATAGAGACAAAGGATTTGTTTATTTAGTAGTAGTTTCTCTGAGAAGAGGTCTGAAATAGTCACATAATAATTTATAGTGTTGTACCGTTTCTCTCTCTGGCACTTGTCAGGCACTTCACAGTAAGAAAATGTTACTTAACACTCCTCATGAAATTACTCAGTGTTGTCTGTCATATACTAAGGTTATCTAAATTGTGGAATGAACTGTAAAATATATTTTCCAGGAAACATTCAGAACTTTCAGAGCTCAATGTTAAAGCAATGGAGGCTCTTTCTTTGTATAACAAATTGATGAATGAGGACCCAATGTATTCCATGTATGCAAAACTACAAAACCAGCAGTATTACATGCAGTCATCTGGTGTTTCTGGCTCTCAGGTATGGATGTAACCTTTAATAGCTGTTGACTTTATCAAGTTCACACTGACTGAGCAGTGTTTTCTCTTAGTTTTTTTGCACAACATGTAAAAAAATAAACATGTTTTTAGCTACAAGCTTTGGATGCTCTCATTTTTTGGGTTCTAACACTTTTAGTCTTTTTCTGTTCAGTTCCTTTTGATCAAGGAAAAAGCCCATCCTGGGCTTTAAGTTGCATAAAAGTAAAAAATAAAGCTGACAGGGCTTTGCACAGTGGGTCAAAGAAAATAAACAACCAAAGGAGTACAATTTCTCCCCATCTACTCAGATAATGTAGCCCTAAAATTATGCTATGAAAGAATTACTATTTTTAACTTCAGTAATTTAAATGCTAAATGCACTTCACTGGTATTAAAAAAAAAAAAGGAAACTGAAAGATTTGAGAGGATGCCTTTAAGTTCTGAAGTCAGATACTAAGTATCAAATTTTATTGTATTTTATTTCTCATATTGCTTTATTTGACTTCCTAGGTTTATCCGGGGCAAACTCAAGGTAACGCATATTTGGTGGCAGGGAGTGCACAGATGGGCCACATTCAAGGTTACAATCTTCCTTCAGAACAGCTCCCTTCTCTCAGCCAAGGCACAGTTACTCCATCTGCCAGCTCAGTCATTCCTGGTCAGCCTACCCAGACATCTTACACAAAGTAATTTAAAATGTTTTTGTATTCAAGCTTAAATCAATTTAAACAGAGTCTCTTTATTTAAAATTACAGAAGTATAATTATAAATACAACTGAAAGATACTTTAGTGCAATCATTTCCAGAGTGCTTTTTATTGGTGTCATGTATTTGGTGAAAATGCATGAAAAACTCCTTCAGTTTTTAATTGTTTTTTTAATCTTACCTAGTTTTTAATTTTCTGTATACAAAATATGTAATTTATGTAGCCCTATAGTTTTGTATATAAAACATTCAGAAAATTATGCAGACATGCTTTAGTTGCAGTTGTAGCTTTTAATATAATTTTAATGATGAAGATTATCTGCTGCTCTGCCAGGCATAATTTCTGAGAGTGTATCTTCTATCAAATATCTTTCAGCAGAAGAATGGGGAGAATTCTGTTCATTTTGGGAAAGAAGTGAATGGGCTATGAATACTTGCTAAAGCTTATACAGCTTGTCCAAATAAGGAAGCAAAAATAGGCTTTCTACATTGGGTAGATGGCCAAAGATGCTAAGTTGTGGGGAAGTTACCTATATTGTGAAAAAGTTTGTGGGTTTTTGTTAGTTGGTTTTTGTTTGTTTGGGTTTTTTGTTTCTGTTAACTCTCTGCAGAAAGTAATTTTGTTCTAAGAAGTTGAGAGAGACATCCATCTTGAGTCATTAATGTACTTTTTTAGTCTTTGTCCCAAAGGTACCTATTTGGGATAGTAAAGCATACAATGATGAAGTGAATTTCTGCATATTCATCTGACTTGTTTTGCTGTTTAAAACAGCTTGTTGGGTTTTCTATTTTTTTTCATGAACAGAATAGAAGATAGATGGTATTCCATGTTGCACCTTAAAATAAAACAGAAGCACAGATTAATGGTCTAATTTTAAATCCATGGGGAGTGTCTATTGTATGTTTAAATCTGAGGAGTCTGAGTTTTAAAATGAGTACTCATTGGCTACAGTTTTAAGTGTGCAATGTGTACAGAGTTAGAAATTCTTGTGTGTATAAATAGAACAACGGAAGAAGCAATAAAGTTTTGCTATTTTGTTGGTAAATTGTTTGTTAATTCTATTTCAAATATTTCTCTCTTTGTTTTGTTTTTTTTTTTTTTTTTCCCAGTGCAATGGTTGGCTCTGTTGCTGGAAGTACCTACTCCAACCAGCCTTCAGTGTATAGTCCACCACCTGGTACTGTTGATGTTGCTGCTTATCAGAATGCTGGAACTAATATGTCCCAGGTGCCAAACTATAACTTAGCGCCTGCAGCTCTGCCACAGACAGCAGGCAGTCAGCAAGCACCACCACAGCAACCACAGCCTCCACCACCTCAACAGCCACAGCATAGTTACTCACAGAAGGCTCTGCTATAGGATCCAGGACTTCTGATTCCTAATCTTCTTTAACCTCTGCTAAAGGCGGTTGGCGATTCTATGAGTTTCTTCATTTAATCTCTTAAACTTCGTTTATCCTCAGCTTAATAAGAATCTCTCTTGGTGAACAAGTTCAATTTGCACTGACTTTTTAGGATTTTTTTTTTAATTTTGCAGAGGAACTGATATATTTAGGAAATTTAATTCCTTTTAAAATGCCTAAAATTGGTACAAGATTATTTATGTGTGGTTAAATTGGCTAGTTTGTGAAAACTCAACCATTGCAAACTGTTATGGCATATGTTATGTACATATAGTGTGTGATTGCAGTAGTGCCCATTTTGTATAACTATGGTGGTCATGTGAATATATTTAACACAATGTTTAAAAATAATTTGCTTTACTATTTTATTTTAATCATGAACTGACAACCATATTTCATAGTTTTGTCTAGTTTTAAGACAGATGCAATGTCTTTTTCCAGTGCAGGAAAAACAGTAATTCTGCATATCATGGTTACAATTACAAGCTAAGGTCTCTATATGAATTTACAAACTTAGATAAGTTTCACTACTTCTTGAATTGAACACAAGTGTATCATGACTATTAGATAGCTTATCTACCAAAGTAAACTTGTTAACTAGTGAGTGATTTTGGGGGGGATAACAGCAAATTATGATTCTGCTTCAGACATAATTACTAACTGAAAACTACTATTCAGAGGCTGCTAAACATATCATGGGACCATGAAACAGATCAGGATCTTGCATTTTATCATGAGAAGCATGTAATTTATTTTTCCAAGTTGTTTTTTAAAATGAGAACCAGAACTGTATTCTTTGTGTGTTGGTAGAGATTACACCAAAGAAAGACAGAGGCATTGATTTGAAAGAGAAACAATGGAGTTTTAAACTGGAACATACAACATGAATTACGCTATTACATTCAAGTCTTCTTAATTACAACATGGAGAATTATGGACATGTAAATCACTGCTGAATAAACCTTCAGGGCTTCGTTTTATCTCTTGTGGCCTTGCTTAGCAATTTGTTCTGTTTACTGTTCTAACACAAACACTTCTGCCTTAAATGTCTGTTTCTATTTCCAGTTGTACCATTTGAGTTGATTAGCCCTTCTATAGTTTGAATAGTTTATGAGGCATCTCATATAAATCCACTCTTAGGTTACTTTAAATTCTCTTCTGCAGCAACATGATTAAACCATGGTGTTCCTCAGTAACTTAACCACATGGCTTTGTAAAGCATGGTATTTTCCTTTTGTGAATGAGGTGCTGCAAAAGAAACATGGTAATGGAAGGCAGCATTTCAGGTGTGCTCCAGCAGTTTCTTGTACAAAGACTGTTGTTACTTTGTGTTTGTATCCCATCTAGTAACACACCCTGGTTTCATCTTCTCCAGCAACTCTAATTCCACTACAGCAATACTAGATGGCTTCAACATCAGATCTGTTTTTAGTCCTGTGTGTATGTCAGAAGTTGTTTGTTTTGTGTACTATATTTTAGTGTGATGCTTCTGGAATTAAATGTTGCAATTGTATGTTACACTATAAAATGAGCTCTGTTGTCCCATATACGCCTGCATCTGTTCACAGTTACCTAACATGCCTTTGTTTCACTATTTTAATTGACATCAGTGTTTTGCCAGATGCTTTCAGATGACTGCTTTCCATTACTTCTGACTGGGGTGGTTACAAAACATGCCTATGGTTGATCTATTCCAGTTGGGGATGTTCTGGCCAGCTGGTTGATCTAATGCTAGGATTTTCACATATTTGTTTTCTCTAAAATTTTTAAGCATCCTCACAAACTGTCATGAACTATTTCAGTACTTGGTGTCATCACAAAAGCCTGTGGAATTTGAAAGGAAATACTAAAGAAAAAAAAAATCTGACATACTGTGTCATGTATGACTTTTTATGGATTGAAGAAGTGATGTCTTTAGAAAGGATTTGTAGTATAATTTAGATAGTGTTCTCTGTATGCATTAGGTATCTTACTCCTAAAATCAGATATTCAATGTGTATAGAAATGTATAATTTATGCACAAAAGTGAAAATAATTTTTTATTCCATTGTTCTTAGTCCCTGATTCAAGGAGAAAGCTTGAAGCATCAAGATAGTCTTTTTGATATTAACTATTGTATTCTTCTGTTTTCACATGTTGTGTCACATGTTGTGTCACATGCCCTAATAAAGGCATGTGGAACTTCTGTACAGAAATGACCCAGAAAAAATACATGTTGTGAGTAATTTGTCATTGTTTTTAAAGTTTTTAAAGTTTTGCCTTGATATACAGAAATGCTAGATCCTGGTTTCTCATTTGAACACTGAAACCTTATGTGCATCACAGTTTTGCAAGCTCTCCATCTTGCTTATTTTGGCCATTCATCTGTTTTTATGAAAATGAAAATCACCTTTCATGTTCATGACCAAAAAAACCCAACATTTGCTAAAATTCAGTGCCCCCTTAAATTCAATATAATGAAAGTTGTGAAAAAAAGAATGGACACTTTCTATTTTCCTTCATACTTTTATTAAAGTCACAGTTCTAAGGTATCTCCTGTAGCAGGCTGGGAATTTTAGTTGACTTTGAGTCAGAGTTCATTGTCTACAACTGGGTGAGTAGGTCACTATAATTTTAGGTTCTGAGCCTTAGTGCTTCTTTTCCAACCGACATTTTCCATTTCACTTGCAATTTTCAGATTAAAATGAATTTGGAGCTGTATTACTTCATGTTGATTTTTATCAGAAAATGTCTTCCTGATTGGTTGTGCCCTGTGCTTGATACTCAGAAGTGAAGCCTTCTCCTACCGTGCTAGATGCTGTCATTGCATGAATTCCTGCAGTCATCTTCTCATTCTCTCCCTGACAGCTTAGAAATGATACTTCAGTTCACCTCCTCTCTGCTGGTTTGTTATCATGAACCTGGAGATGCCATTGCTGGTGCTTCTCTGCCATATTTATTCTCAGATTCCTTGTTTGTGCATTGTTTTGACGAAGTTCACTTATGTTCTACCTTACTATGGTAATGAACACTGTAATGTTAGTGAGCAGCAGAAAGTACAGCTACTGTGTGGAAAAGCTTTTTAGCAGTTAAATAAAGTGTCAGAATGTAAACTATGTGAAAGTAAGGAATCATTGGAAATGTTATTCATGTTCCAATAGAAGACAATTTTTGAATGTCATGTTTCTTTACATGTAAATTGTCAATTTAAAGCTAAAATGTGTTCAAGATATTTTGTATAACCCTTTTCTACTTAACCCTTTCATTAAGGAATACAAAAATTCTAATTAACTTTGGAAGGGGTAGTTCAGTGGCTTGGTTAGCATGAACTGGAGCAAACTCTGGAAAGTGCCTTCTGTGCGTTTCATTTCTGTGAGCAAAATTTTTTTAGCCGTGTGTATCATCTCAATTTATGTGGGCATAACAAAGGTGTCAAGATTAATTATAAAACCTCCCAGGAAACATCCTGGGGTATGTCTGTACTGATGTCACGGCAGTGTGTTCCAGAGTGTGCAGCTGCAGGAACAGTCACAATGTCTTTGCCCACCTCCGTTTAGTAACTGGTGCTGTGTAGATGTGTCTGTAATGTCATTTGCCAAAGCACATAAAAACAGCAGTAAAAAGGAGCAGGATATAAGAACTCCTGCATGCTTCTGGACAGGTGTGGAGCAGCATACTGCACTCACGGTACAGTTACTGCTATGAATTTTGAGGCAGGGGGAACTTAAATAAATTTGAACTTGAGAAAATTCTGCCAGATTGCAAATGGTTAGATTTAATAGAGATAGATTTGCTTTTAATACTAGTACATATTTTGCTGATCGAATCTAGGCTGCTACTATAGTTCTCTGATTTCCTCTAGATGGCAGGAACATCAGATTTACACTGGAGAACTGCTTAATACCTCATTCTCCAATTTTTTTAGTATTTTCTCTAATATCACTTACTTCATTTTTCACTCATATTTCAAAGATATCTGTGCAGTCTTAATGTACAATGGTCTTATTCCTTCTCTGCTGGGGTTCACAGAATGAAAAAAGACATCTCTAGTTAGAGCAGCTACACTGGCACTTTGAATTACACAACTGCACCTTCCTTTGGAGACATGTATGTATCTGTTTTAAAGAACAAGGGAGCATAAGTTTTCCAGTTAAAAGCTGGAAGAGATATTTTTAAAGAAAAAGGTAGAATGCAAGTTACAAAAACCTTCATTGCCAACAGCAGGCAGAATCATTTTTTACTCTTATTTAATCTTAGTAAAGCTGATCAACTCTACACTACAGCTACTCCTTTCTCATTTTCAGCTGCAGTGAAGAATATTAACCATACATACACTGTCCCACACCATAGGAGAACATGGAGAAGGCCTTGACATTTGAACTCATTGCTTCAATATGTAAAAAACACTATGTACATTTTTGAAGCCTTGTTTCTTAAATTAGGATGGGTGTGTTTAAAAACATTCCATTTGCTATTATGTAAATTGCAAATCTAAAGTACCCTTTTCATAATGCTACCTTGGCAAAAAGGCGGTAGGAGTTTTTGTTCTATTCTGCATGTTCTGGAATCCAAATAATTTTTGTCTTTGTCATTAAAAGAAAAACCTGCTGCAGTCTGCTTTGGTTTTAATAAAGTGTACACAGTAGCAAAGTGCATTTTTGTTTGGCTTTGTTTTGATGCTCCCTTTGATGTTGGCATATGTATATATTTAGATATACTGCACTGTTGTACAAGAATTGTTTTAGTAAATAACACTATTTGTAAAAACTGTTGGTTTTGGTATGAATGCAAAATATTAAAGTTGGAGTATTTAGTTCATTATGTTGCAAAGTCAATTTATAAATTTTATGGAAGAATAATCTGGAAAGAACTTTTGATGGAAGGACTTGAAGATACAATAAACAAGGTCTGGTAGGAGTATCTAAATTTGCTGGTTTCAGATGGGGTGGAGGTGGGGTTTTTGATTGTTCTGGTTGGGGAGGATTTGTGCGTTTTTTGTTCTTGTTTGATGCTTACACATAAATTACATTATGTTCTTAAAACAATCTGTCATTGATTCCCTAATAACCCAAATAATCTATTGTAGACCTTATTTCAAGTATGCTGCATGTCCCCTATCTTTTGATAAATACAGCATGAGTATTTTAAAGAACAGATGAAAAGAACTGTTTCTGTACAGTCTAATATATATATAATATATATATATTTGGTTACAGATAAATAAGCAGATTCTATGGTAGCTTGACAGTTAATTCCATTTCTGATGACAGCAATACAAAGTAATGTAGAACCTGGTGTTTTGATCCATGTGAAATGTCTTGAAAATCAGGCTAAAACCTGGTTTATGAATCTTAAAATGCTGTCAGAATTGAAGCTCAATTAGACTTGACAGCTGTACGCCGTGTTCTTAAAACTATGTTAAGCATAAATTTCTTCTTTAAACCAGTGTAGACACTGTGGGACTTTGGGAGCAGGCAGCAGTATCGCTTTGGCTTGTTCTTAGGGTCTCTTCCTAAAAATGTGAGCCAAACCCCTTAGGACAGATTATGTGGATTGTACATTAGTTCAGTAGGGTAATATGTGTCTTTCAAGAGAGTATCTATTCATTTGACAGAATTAAAAGTCCTGCAGATTGTGTAGAAATGAAACTTGTTCTGTTTTGGAAGAGGGAGGGGCAATTAATGTTGAGCTTGCTTTACTGCCTGTCTCTTAGAAAGCATTTCTGTTGAGATACCTATGATAAGAATAGATTTTGAGAGTTTGTTTCATATTATTTAAAGTTTATTGTAAAATATGTTGCCATGAACCTGGGCAAGAGGTAATATAAGCATCTGTATATTTGAGGAGCTGGAACCAACACTTAAATTTTTGAAGAACTGGTTCATATATAATCTCTCTTCATAGAACTCACTTCATGTGAAGCTGTAGACCTTAATCAGTTGTCTTATTACGGTAGTTAGTTTTTGAAATCTTATTCTACTCTGTTGTAGGATAAAGATTTTTCTCTCACACAATATTTGTAAATTTAAATGTTTGGATTTATTTTAAGTCAAATCTAGTTTTGTGGATAGTGATCGTGATCTATGTTTCAAGTGAGAAATTACAATTCAGCCATTATGAGAGAATCTGTGGGAGATTTTCCAGTGATTAAGGCTGATTTCTACTTTTTAAATTTCACATCAACCCTGGGAGTGTACATGAGCAACACTCAGTAATGCAAGTAATTATACAGGGCTAAAAAAGGCAAGTATGTATTTTGAGTTAAAGGTTTAGAGCATTTTTAGCATGCAATCTTCTGATATAATATATAAGGAATGTGGTGATTGTAGCACCTAATATTTTGATTTGACTTTCCTTAACCCTGTTATGCGTGGGTTTTGAGACCTTATGCCTGCACCTTTGATTGCTAACAGACAGTGCAGCTTGGTGCCTTGGTTCCCAGGCTTGGTGCCATCCTCTGCCTTGGCAGCTGTGCTTCAGGCCCTCGTGGAGGAGCAGCATCCAGCAGGAACGTGGCGGGTGCTTGGCAGAGCCTGTCCTCATTGGGACACTGCTCAGTAGCACCAACTCTGACTGCTCAGTGTCTCTGTTTACACTTCCTGGCTGCAGGCAGCACACATGTCCAGAAATGGAATAATTCAATATATACATACCTGGACCACTCAGTTTTGAAGCTTGATTTACTAATGAGGCTCTGACTGCTACTGAAATCATACTGGAATCTATTCCTAGCCAGTTGTGATGGCTCACTCCTGTTGACTCATGCATCCTCAGGTATTTGTGGATTATGCAGATGTGTTTGATTTTGCATTCTATGTGTCAGACTGTCCCAATTTACTGTGATTCTTAAAGGAGTGTGAACATTTAGTTCCCTTGGTTTTAATGACTTTTAGACTTGTGAAATTTTCCCCAAATTAGTATTTTTCTTTGCCTTGTGAAATACTGTCATGGCTGATGCTAAAGAATGGTTAGGCAAATCCTTCAGCAAAAATCATATGTCCTGATGATTTATAGGTAATGCAATGATTTTCAAGCAAATATGTTGGTTTACATTAGAAGAAATGGAAGTTTTCAGTGGGTGGCAGAGAAGTCATGGTTCTCTGAACCTGAGTTTGAGCTCAGGGTCAGGACCAGGCATCTCACTGAAATGTGCTATTGAAATTTTCAAATAAGTTGGTTGGGGTTTCTTTCAGAGAAATCATGGGTGGTGTCTAAAAAACTCTTGTTAGGGGTGTGTTTGTTCAGAGAACTCTTTCCTCCTGGTGGGGTGAGACAAAACAATTAGTGAAAAATATTTTGCTATATTCAAGTCCACAATCTCACATTTTAGCCAGTTTCTTGTGGCTTCTCTGGAGTCATGATTAAATTATCTGATTGTGTGGCTAATGGCAGTCCACTATATCCACTGGGACATAGCAGTAGTAATTTTTAAAGCTCTTCCTGCTCAGTTAAGTATAAAGTAGGTGATTTTAATGTAGTAGTTTATTTTAGTAAGCTTGTTTCAAAACAGATATGCTTTCTACTCTTGAACACTTCTTATCTTTTGGATAATCAAGGCCTTCTGTAAATTTTAGCTGTTCCTTCCAAGGTTTTAGAGTCTCACTGACCACTCCAGGGGGCAGCTCTGTGTCCTAGTTGCTCAGACCAGTTCGTACTTGTCTCTTACGAGAACTAGACTCCTTGAATTTTTCCATCCATGAAGCTCAATTTGACACCAGATTTGATCATAACCTTTCATTATTGAAGGCAGACAGTAGCTAGCATGAAACAATTTTGTGTATCTGTGAACAGCACTGAGTTGAGCAGCATTCAGTGGGATCCCGTACTGCAGCAGCAATGTAGAAAGTCCAAATCCCAGCTCTCCTCTATATATTCAATCAGTTTCATGTAGTATATGTATTTCCTAACAGTTACCTCCTTTCATATGCTTTCTCATGCTTGATCCTTACAGCAAGCATGCCCAGAAATACTAGTGGTTAATCATATATTTAATTTATTCCATATATACACATACATGCAAACTTACTCTCTCTCTCTCTCTCTCGATGTTTCCAGTCTGCAGACTGTCCTTCCACATAATGCAGGTGTCTTATGGAGCCTTTTACCTTGTTTTCTGAAATGCAGACACTCCTGATCTTTAACCTCTGAAGTACTGTGTCCCTCATCACTGGTTCAGTCACACCATTGCTGTAACAAGGCTTTGTATTTTTCATGTTTCCGCAATATCCCTTTGGCTTATCAGCTGTTCTTTACACAGCACTTTGCCATTAACTTGGGATCATTGCTTTCTTATTCACTTCATTTTCTGTTTATCAGTGGTGCTGTTTCACCAAGGGAATAGGCCAGATTTTAACCCAGGAAAGGAGCACCTCTGTTCTTGGGGATCAAAGTTTGGTTCCAAATTGTTTAGTGATACATGCTGATAGTTCCATCCTACTTGCTAATTTTATTCAATGCAGGATTCAGAAGCACAAATACTATAGAATGTGTGGCAAGTCCATCATAACATTTTATGAGTAGTTTGCCATACACTGGGTGTTCCTTTTAAGATTAATACAATCATTGAATGATTGATCTGTGTTGGAAGGGACCTGGGTGGTTATCTAGTTCTAACCCCCCTGTCATGGACAGGGACACCTTTCACTTCATCAGAATCACATTCAGCCTGGCCTTGAACACATCCAGGGATGGGGCATCCACAACTTCCCTGGACAACCTGTTCTTAACTGTTAAGAACTGCTGTTATTACATTGCAATAAAGTTTCACATGTAGGCAGCAGTCAGGTAAAAACAGTGTTGACTTCCTTCATGCTCAATTTTATTTTTATAATGTTCTACTGCTGTATTAAGGAATATGATCTCCTGGCTTATCACTGCCAGTTTGGTTTTTATCAGCAACCCTACTGCATATTCCACAACAGTTAATCCTGTAGGCTTAAAAATTTTTCTTATCAACAAAGTCAGAAAAAAGTCTTTCTTTCATGATTCCTTCTTAAACTCTGGGATCTTTCAGGACAGCTGTAGCATTGTTGACAAATGCAGAGAATATTTAAGCCTGCCTAGTACACAAGGGTTACTAGAATATCAAACATTTTCTCAGTTTTCTTTTTTCCACTGGGGTTAGAAAATCCTTTGGAAAATAAAGGACTTGCCCCCTGAGGTACAATAGTCTTGGGTTAATTTCTTTTAAGAATAATAATTATTTCTGCATAAGATCAGTATCTGCAACACAAGACTAAAGAGATTGTATTTCATTTGAGAAAGCTGGTAGAAAAGGATCTTTGCTTTCTTTGATAGGACAATGCTGTATTCAAGTATTGATCCAGATGTATCTTTTGGCAAATACTTTGCATGGATAGTAATCTTTCCCTCACTGATTTTTCAATCTTTCAGTGATGGTGACTCCCAATGCCAAACTGTAAGGGATATTGTGCTGTTAAGTGGATCTTCACTCCAGGTTTAGTCTGTCATAATGACCCAAAAATACTTTGTCTGAATTTCTCAGCTAAACTAGACTTGAAAAGCTATCCAAAGCTTGTTACAGGTATTCAGTCTTTTTTATTTTTAATATTTGTTTGTCTTGCAGAAATAAACAGAAGAGGCAGCTGTTGAATGTATCTCTGGGAAAACATGGAATGTAGCAGTCAATATTTTTGGATAATGTTCTACTTTGTAATAGCAATGACAAGCAAGAGACCATCAGGAAATGTTTTTAATCGCTATTTGTTGTTTTCTACTGTCAAATATGGCTTCACTTTGGTTGAGCATGATATGTGGGACAGGGTCTCAAGGAATTGAGAAAGATGGAGAGATTGAGAATCTGAGCTGAAGGATGCAATTAGGAGAGACAAAGAAGGAAGAAGACTTTGTGCAAATAAATAATATTTAATAATAAAGCTTTGTTTCTAAGAGGACACACATGCTTTGTATAGAGAGAATTCATCCATAGAAACCCTCAATTTCTGTAAACCAAGCAGGATTTTAAGCCTGTGTCAAAAGTAATCCAAGCTTCTGAGTGAGATCAGATTTATGACATATTCTGTAATTTCAAAAGATTCACAGAAGTTTTCTGCTTTGGGTGCAGTAGTTAAACCTCTCACCCAGGAGAATTATTAAAACAAACAAAATGTAAGGATGTTCAAGGCAAGCCTTTTTAGATTGTGTTCTGACTCCAGTGGCATGAGATATCTTGAGCATTTAATGTTCAAATTCAGTTGTTTACATTTGCACTGAGTAGTTTGTGGGGAGAATCAGGTTTTAAGATTTATGAAGCTCTTCAGTTTTCTTTCCCTCCTATACCTATGTTTTCTGTTTGCTACTTGGGTCTCAGCTTTAAAAGTGTAAAGGAAGTGTGGGATGTATATGTGGAGCATGGTTTACTATATCCTGCTTTGCTGCCTGTGTGACATTTGCTGATTTGGTTTCCTGTGAAAACTGATGGATCAGCTCACTTCTGGCCATAGATAACAGGCAGGAAAAGCTGCCAGGACTCCTAAGAAGAATGGTCCATTAAAATCCTGCAAGCAGAACAGAGCTGAAGTGAGTATTTTTATTTTAGGAAGAAAAAGCAAACGTCATGTCTTGATACTGCAGAAGGAAGCTGTTCTCAGAAAATACAGATATTTTGAGTTGTTCATGATTTGAAACCCATTACTCTACAGAAAGCTTAGATAAGGTGACAATGTCAGAGTGAAACACAGAGAGGACAAAGCTGTTGTCTCGTTGCTGTCTGGGTTGCTTGGCAGGCTGCCTGAGCAGCTACACACTGCACTGGGGGAAATAACAAATGGCACTGTGGCTGCTGTACCTTCAGAAACAGGCTCTAAGATTCTCTTGTACTGACCTGAATGCTGCAGATATCTAATTTCAAGTGGAGGTAACCTAACTTGAGTTTTAAGGCAGATAGCATAGCTAGCTACTAGTCGGTGAAAAATCAGTTTGTTTTCTCTAGGGACTCCCATGATGCTTGAAATAACAGAAATATTTAAAAGTTCCTTATATGAAACAGTGGAGCTGGAAAATAGTAAAAAAGATATTGTCAAAATAAATCTCAAAAAAGGCAAATACCTACCCTATCAGGAAACTATTCTTAACCTTTCAGAGTAATTATTTCCATTGGATTTTTTTTTCTTCTTTAACTGCCATTTAATCAGTCTTGGAACTTCACATTCAGGATTAAACTTCACATTCAGGATTAAACTAATATCTAGGTTTCATATTTTCAAAGTTATTATTATGCCTAACTCCCACTGAAATGAAGCATCAAAATAAACCAGCCACAACTGTGATTGATCTCTTGCAGGCACCAGGAAAGGCAGATACCAAATCCAAACTCTATCTGCTTTGGGATTCTTACGCCTTTCCTCTAGGTATCTTTTATAGGACATTCTTTCCCAGTTGTGTTTTGAGGTTTTAATTTGTTCAGGTTTTGGCTTGGTTTTACTTTTTTTACTTTTAATTTGGATTTTACTTACATAAGCAATGTTCATCTATGGAAATACCAACAGAAATTGGAGTATAGCCCACCCATAAACAACCTATATCTGTATGAGAACAGGAGATGAAGCTCTCCTGGTAACAGAACCGCTGCTGTTTGGTAGGGAGGAGGTACAGGACTATTTTGTAGGAGAGATGGGGAGATTGTATGAGGCTCCTCAGCCCTGTAGTGCTGTCAGTATCCATGTGTGTGAGGGTTGATCTCTACTGTTGGTGCAAAAAAGGGTAGCATAATCACAGAAAATACTCTGGAAGTATTGTACCCTGAATAGCTTTATTGGACAGGACATTTTTCAGTTAGGACCCAGGTGCTGCTGCCTTCTGTTGTGGTCTTTGATGTGGTTTTCATACCCACCTGGCTTCCTGCTCTTCTGAGGGAAGCTTTCATGGTTGTAATTAATCTCTCTATCTGCAAACAAGTTTTATCATGATGTAACTATTTCACCTGGGAGCTGCCATCGTCCTGCAAGTATTGATAGACCTGCTCAGGGCACTACATCAGCATGTCTTAAACTGGAGAAATGAGGCACGTGGTGACTGTGCCACGTACCATGAACATACAGAAAAATGGAGTCTGAGTCCCTTACTCAGGTGCTTCTGGCCTGAGTCATTTCAGGACTGGTTCACCCAACACTTTTCAGGTGGCAGGTTTTTCAGGGTGGTGTAATGCTGTACATGTATTTAACATGTTGCTATATTTTAAAATTAACTCTGGAGCTCTTGCAAAACTTCTTAAAATTCAAGGCAAGACTGTTGAATTTCACAGAAATTATTATCTACAGACTTAGACTCACCCCTTCTATGTTATCAAAACTTCATAGAGGAAGAGAGCAACTTCTGTTTTCTCTTTGCCCCACCAAGCCTTGTGCAGGGACACTGCATCAATAATAGGTGCTAAATTCTTTATCTCTTAGAGCCACTCTGCCCTGAAGTTCAGTTACAGAGGAGCAGGTGGAGGAAAAAGTGAAAAGGCTCATTATTGCTACTCCAGCAGGCTCCTGAGATCCAGGGAAGCATTAAGCCCCAAAATCTGCTTTACACTAGTCCCAGTTCTGTGTTTCTGCATGTGCCTTCTCACAGCAGCACTCGGCAACACCACAGCTCCTCCTCACCTCCAGCAGGTCTGTTCCCTCTACCAGAGCTTCTCCCACACAGCAGGTAGTACCAGCCTCCCTCCCTCTAGCCCTGCCTCACAGGTAACCCTCCTTCCCACATCTCTCTTTAGGCTACAATCTACAGTTTCTTCACATGGCCTTTATTTCACTGGAAGTAGTCTGGGGGAGAACAGTTTTGAGATTATCTCATCTACTTTTTGGCTCATAAGTTTCATTATATTGAGTACTCAGTATACATTTCACCCCACATGCTTCTCTAGTAAGTGGAGGGAGGTAGTAGCTGTGTCATTTGAAGGATGAATGAAACATGGGAACACGAGTTTGGGTACCTGGAATGTGCTGTATGCTCAGCTGTGGGTGTTCATGGGGGCTGGGGATGTTCCTGGGTGACTCTGCAGTGACAGGACTCGTGCTGCAGGTCTGAAATGCACTGTGAGAGCCATCTCTGCCTCTGCACACAACTATTGCAGCCTGCTGTGGTCTGAGGAGTTACCCCTGCTTGTGAAGCCAGCATGACAATCACTCTTCAAACAGATTTGATGAACTGTGTCTGAATGCATAAACAATTTTGGTCTAAACAAAACGACATTATTTGGGGACTAAACAATGTCAAATACAAACATCACTGTCAGTCTCGGTCACAGGAGAGGCAAACCCAGCTCGTTTATGAGTAAAGCAGATGGTGAGCTGTAGTGGGACAGAGGCCATCTCATGGTGCTGGGGCTGGCCTAAAGGGAAGTCACTGAGTGAGATGCTCAGTCTGTTCTGACACAGCACTGAGGCATGGAAATTCTATCCTGTTCTGCAGGAGATATTGCCAAAGTGGAAATCCTATTGTTGAAATTAGAATGAAATAGAAACATGATCTGTAAAATAAAATTCAATTTGCCCTCCTACTATGTTGAAGCTTCAATAATGTGTACTCAGTGACTTTAGTTTACATAATACTTCATATTTCAGTCTTTGCTAACTTTCAGAAGAAAAAAAATAATTCTGCAAAAAAAAGATAAAATGCAAACACCGTAAACTTAAAGAATTCTTGAATCAGACAGGTTTGAACATTAAATCATAGATGAAACTGCAGTCCTCAGTGCCTTTACTTAAATTAGGCATATTTCTATTAAAAATGTGATATTCTGCCTATGGGTAAACCTTATACCCTGGGTAATATTTCATAAATTTGAGGCTAACAGCAATTTGTAAAAATGATCTGACTGACATTAGGGATAGTATAATCAGTTTTAAAAATACAGGCTTTTAAAAACGGATATTATTGTTCATTTTCATAGCTCTTTGGGAAATTGCCCTGAAAGCTGTTTCCTTTATCTTATGTCAGGTGTGTTTTATTTTGTACTGTAACCATCCTGAATAAGTATTCAGGATGGCATAGACTGACTGGCATCCTGATTCTGGTTGTAGAGTTTTATTTATAGTACAGGGTATTCAAACACTGCTCAACAACAGCTCAACAAAAGATTTGCCAAAAGAATGATTTAAAGATTCTTGGTCTCCTCTTAATACTTACAGGAATGCCATGGTATTCCTATTCTAGTGAGACAGGATCAAATCTGTGGTTAAGGAGTGTGGCCTATTATTTCATCCAAAACTTGATTATTTGAAGTTAAAAAGCCCAAGCAAAGAAACCCCTAAGTAACCCTCTTCTCTGCAAAGAGAACCAACCCAGACTCTCTACCTGTTGATCCCTTAACTCCTTCTTGGAATTTTCTTCTTAAAACCTCTCTCCTACTGCTTTATTTCTCTCCTAAAGGATCATAGTTCTTGAAGAACCTCTGTGCTCATGTCATGGCTATGTTTTGAGTTGATGGATATGAAGACTGTGGTTTCTGGATTTTCTTTAGCACATATATTGTGATATGGCAAACAGAAAATAAAAATCAGCTCTGTATCTTTTCCTATCATCTGGTATTTTTCCTTTTGTGTGTCATCTTTTGCCATTCATTTCTAAAAATAACTATTTCTCTTCATCCTTTATTAAACACTGTTTCACATGATTACTGCAATACTTCTCCTGCATCTCCTTTTAACCACCATAAATAACTGGAAATGAACATACAGCTCAAAGGCAGTAACTGTTATAAGTAGGTTATGGCATTATTTTAATTTCAAATATGTCCTGCTCTACTCCCACTGAGTTCCAAATTTTAGATATTAGATTTTTTTTCCACTGGAAGAGTGGTTAGGCATTGGTATAAATAGGCCAAGGAGGTGATGGACTCTTCCACTGTCTAAGGAAGAATTCAAGAGATGTCTGGATTTGGGGATTTGGTTTAGGGGAGATTATAGTGGTGTTACTTTGATGGTTGAACTTGATGATCTTGAAGATGTCTTCCAAACTTGATGATTCTCTGTGATTATAATGCTTGGAGAAATCTTATGAACCACTGGTGTACTCATAAAGTTATGAGCAGGATTAAAGATATGTATTAATTTTGTCTAGAGAAGGAGTCTTATCAGAAGGCCTATTGTACCAAGATAAAAAGACATGGCAGCCCAATTTTTACCTCTTGTGTAGATAACAGAGCCATGGTTATCCCACTGCTCTGGGTGTGTACAGCTCTTTAACATGTGGAACACTGTAACTAAAGAAAAATTCCCACAGTGTTAGAGTGATTTATTACTACAGAATAAGAAAGAAAGTGGAATAATCTGTGAAAATCAACAAATGCTTCTACAATAGAGTTCCCTTTCTGCCTTCTGGCTGCAGGGGATTTGTAGTATGGATTTCACGTAATTTAAAAAAGGTATTTTATAAAAGGAAGACATGTAGTGTTTCACAAAAAAGGCTTGAGGTGTTGTCTTAAAGGAAAAAAATAGTCATTCTGATTTAATATTTTTTCTTAGCACAATGATGTATGTATCCTGTTTAGGAATGCAGGCTCAGGCTCCAGTTAGGTAAGACCAAGCATAAGAGTATGACATCTAAATTGGTCCTCTATTTATTGCTCTTCCTTTACTCCGTCCACTGACAGTAAAGGGAGGTTAGGATGACTGTACTGCAGTTTTAAGACATGTAGGAGCTGAATACATTTGTGTATTTTCTTTTTTTTTTCTTTTGGTTTTTCTTTTGGTGTGATTTAAAGTGCTTACAGAACAATGAATTTAATTTCTTGGCAGTGTGTTATTGCATTATTTTTCTTTTTTTCTCACGAGTTGTCACAATTTGTTGTTGAGGATCCTACTTAGGTGTTGTTTGTTCACTGTTCCTATTAGCTGTGTTGTGTGCTTGCAGAAGTCAACAAGATGAGCTTAAGCCTTGCAAAGCAAAAAATGAGATTAAGAAGGGCTGAAGGTGTTCAAAACCCTTCCTTGTACTAGCTCCTGTGTGGAGGAAATGTGTCTGATTCAGCTTTAGCTACACTTGAAATAAACTGTGGTTTATTTCACCCAGCATTCACAGGTTTGTGTCCTGCCTCTTTTAGTTCATACACAATACTGTTTGAAATAAACAATTTTCCTCAACTTGATAGATACATTTCTTTTTACTGTAATTGAAAATTCTTTGAGAAAATTCAAGATTTCTGTCCATTTTCTGTGATTTTCCTCTTAGCTTTTAACTCCTTTTGATCCTGAAAGATTCTGGTTTAAACAAAAAAAAATTCTCTCACTCCTAAATACTAATTAGAATGTATAGAATAATAAAGTTCTTGAAACTATCTTAATAAATATTCTTTTAGTCTGTGCCTGTTGTAGTTTAAGAGCTGGCAGCTCAACCCCACACAGCTGTTAGCTCACTCTCCTGCAGCAGGATGGGGGAGAGAACAGAAGGTAAAAGTGAGAAAACTCATGGGTTGAGATAAATACATTTTAATAGGGAAAGCAAAAGGCTGCATGAACAAAACAGAAAAAGAGGAATTTTTCCACTATATTCCAGCAGCAGACAGGTGTTCAACTACTTCCCAAGGAAAATCAGGGCAATGGGAAGACAGACACCATAACTCTGAATGCTCCCTCTTCGTTCTCATTTCCCCAGATTTTATGGCTGAGCATGACATCATAGAGTGTGGGATATCTCTTTGGTCCATTGGGATCCACTGTCCTGGCTGTGTCCCCTCCCAGCTTCCCACCCCAGCCTGCTCGCTGATGGGGCAGCATGAGAGGCAGAAAAGACCTTCAAAACCTACTGCAAAACTGTTCAGTAATAGCTAAAACATCCCTGTGTTATCAGCACTGTTTTGGCCATAAACCCCAAACATATCACCATCTGAGCTGCTATAAAGAAAATTAACTCCATCCCATTTAAAACCAGTACAGAGTCTAATTTTAATTATCTACTTACAACAGTACAACCTTCTAGAAAGCTCTCTCTCCCAAATAATTCAGTAGTGTGAGAATGTCATTTAAATACTCCAAGATGACTAATGAAATACAAAAATGGTTTTAGGCTTCCATTGCAGTAACCCACTGCAGCACCCATGCAAATATTAGTAGTGTGTAGATAACTATTGAATACTATCTGAGAGATACAGGTTCCCACAGGAAACACCAAAAATATCTTGGGAGCAAATGTAAAATCATGGATAGTAATCCACTTGTTTTTCTTCCACACATACAATACAGGCATATTATGTTTCAAGTCTGGATATGATTTCATTTAGGACTGAACTTTCCATTTTGCAGTCTGCTATAAAAGTCAAGGGCCACTGTGGCTTCAGGATTTCAATGTATTTTGCCAGGAAGAATGACCAGTTGCAAGATCTGGATGTGCCACAAGAAGAGAGGGTCTGACCTGTCTCAGAGGAATTCAAGCCTTTCTGTGCTGTATAAATGTCAGCTGGCATCCTGCTCACAGGAAAGATGAAAACATATGTCTATCTAGGGCATGTACCTTGTCCTTAGCTATTTATCAGATTGAGTTTTGGTTACTTTTTGCCTACAAACCACTACAGCCTGAGACTTTGCTGAATCCTTTTGTCTCAAAAGAGAGAAAATCTTTCCCTTTGACTATATCAGATCAGAATACATGATTCATGATGAAAGAGGGAACCAGATCCAGATAATTACTGATGAGGGTGCTGCAGATGAGACACAGAGGCTATGTGAATAAGCTCATCAAGATTTGAGCTGCTCCAGACTGGGGGTATGTGTAGACGTATATATAGACGCATACACATATATTTGTGTATTACACATGTCTGTGTCAAAATGGCTGTGAACTGGTAATATCTCCAGTATACCCAGTGAGTGTAAGGGACAATGAGAAAAAGGCAGTTTTCAAATCAGGAATGGAGGCTGGAATAGTTCTCTTGGAAGTAGTTTTTCTGAAGTTTCATTTTGGTTGGAAGAGACCTTGTGAGGTCATCTAGCATGATCCCTCTAAAGAAGGGCTGACTTGGATTAGGTTGCTCAGCATCCTGTCCAGTTCAGTTTTGAGAAACTCCAAGAATAGCCTAAAACAGTTTCTTCTGTCAGAGCATAGCTCATGCCTCATAGAGCCACTGATAGCCAAAGAGATATCACTACTCATCTACTTAATTCTCTTCTTCTGCTTATTTGTGCAATATATATATATAATATATATAGTCTGCCTATAAGTGCATATACTCAAGTTACATGCAGCCTTTGCTGCACATAACCATCAGATAATCAATCTTGACATAACCATGTAAAGACTTTGGTGGCAGTTTCAAACTTTCAGTGATGGTTTTAGAAATAGCAGTGTTCTATTAGGGCAGCAGCATTTTTCTGAGTCTTCTGACTTGTTCGTTCTAACACTAGATGTTTTCCTGGGCTTTTGGGTTTTGCAGATAATTAGGGAAAATAAATATTTCCCATACACTACAGCAAGAGATTAAGTTTCCTACATGACAATTCATCAACACAACAATGCAGAACATTGCTGATTATGGCTGAAATACTTCCCACCTCCTGTCCCTGGGCCAGGCTGTTCCTGACCTTTTTGTGGTTCTACAGATGTTGAGAGAAATTATGAACCACTTCCTCTTTACTCCCCTCACGTAGCCCCCCAGAGGACCCAGCACAGCTGAAGTGCCTGGCTGGAATCCTTTCCAACGTTAACAGGACTTTCATTGACTTCAAATGAGCTTGTTTTTCATCTCCATAGTTTCTTCTCCTCTTATAATAGTGTCGAAGTACTTTCTTACTCTGCCTCATTCCATACTAATCTCATATTGGTGTTTTCCTGCATGTGCTGTACTTTCCCACCCAGAACTTCCATCAGGGAGGATTTTGACGATTTTATAATACTTACCAAAGATTTCCAAGTGCATGACAACACAGGGGCACAGCTGGCTGCACAACAGGCTTTATACACATGCCTTACAGGCTCAGAGAATCAGAATTTTTAAGGTTAGAAAAAACCTCTAAGATCATTGAGTCCAACCATTAATCCAGCACTTTCAAGCCCACCAATAAATCATGCCTCTAAGCACCACATCTCCACATTTTAAAACACTTCCAGAGATGGTTATTCCACCATTTCCCTGGGCAGCCTGTTGCAGTGCTTGACCACTCATTCAGGAAAGAAATTTTTCCTAATAGCCAGTCTAAACCTCCCCTGGTGCAACTTCAGAACATTTCCTCTTGCCCTGTCACTTGTTACCTGGGAGAAGAGACCAACCCCCACCTCACTAAGCCCTCCTTTCGGGGAGTTGTAGAGAGCAATAAGGTGCTCCCTGAGCCTCATGTATGCCCCATCAGGATACTCAGTAAGTCCCACGAGTTACAAAAACCTCTCGATGTGAAACAGAAGTACGACTGATGTTTTCAACCCATTTGGGACTCTTCAGACCGTATATTGATAGTGATCTCGAAGAAATAACAAGCTGCTCTGTAACCAGCACGATAAGAAGCTGTAAAAACATCAAGGCGGACTGTGCTCTAAAGGCACCTTTTCAGAAAAATCATTTAATTCCTGACAGGTGCTTCTGTTTGTGAAACCCAGCTAGCAGGCAAGGTTTTGCCTTTCCTGCACTGATTCAGGAGCAAGATTTGAGTCCTGTTAACAGCAGATAGAGCCATCACTGTCAGTAGAACGAACAAACAAACAAACAAACAGTCTGAAGTTAATTTATTGGACTTCAGACAATGCCTCGTAGGGTTCTTAAGCCCCCTGGTCTCCGCCGGCTCCTCCTTGGCAGCCCCGAGTCCCCGCTCCCGGCGGAGCGAGCTGCTGGCGCCCGGGGGAGGAGTGATGGGCACGGGGGCGCAGCCCAGATCCCGGGCTCCAAAAGTAGGTCTCTGCTCCTTCTGCAGTCCTCGCTCTGGAGAGCAGCCAGGGTGTTCGAGCAGGGGTTTTCTTTGAGACTTGGATTTTTTACCCCTTCTCCTTTCCTTGCCCGAGAAGAAAAGGACGGGGATATCCGCCTCTCTCCGAGCGGGGTTAGCTAATTTTCTTGGAAGACAAATCACTGACCCAGATGCAACGCTGTCAGAATCGCAAACGGGACAAAACAGAAAAAACAAACACCACACACAACGGCAACAACAAAAAAAGGAGCGCTCCTCTTGGCTATCACGGCTTTATCACCTGCACATGCCTGGAAGGAGGCTCTTTCCTCCGCTAAGGGAAAAAAAAAATCAGCTTAGGAAAGCAAAGTTTGAACAGCGAATTCCTGTTATTTCAAAGCGCCCCATGTGACAGGATATTTCCTTATCATTTGGAGCCCAGAGTTTTCCCCTGATCCACCGGCCCTTCACAGCGCGGCGGACCTGCCCGCGGGACGCGTCTCCTCAGCCGCGGGGCGCCGGGCGGAGCCGCGGCCATGGCTCGCTCCCTGCTCCTGCTGCTCCTGGGGCTGCTGCCCCGGGCTGCTCCGCTGCTGGGTAAGTGCCCGCGGGCTCTGCGGGCGAGGGAGCCGAAACACGAGGGGTCACCGCGGGCACAGAGCCGAGCCTGACCCGGGGCTTGCGGGGGCGTGGGGAAGGAGCGTCCGCGCAGGTGAAGCCCGCGGCCACTTCAGCCCTCGCCGCGGCTGATGGAGGCGGCCTCCCATCGGGACCCCTTCCTTGCCTGCATCCCGAGGTGCCCGGTGGCAGAGCTGCCCGGCAGGGCGGCCTTTTGGGGTGCCCGTGGCGCTGCGGACGCCGAACAGGGCTGCCACCGGCGCTGCCTCAGTTTCCCTCACCGCTCCGATCGGATTGATTTAATGCCATCACCCAGATTTCCCTCACAGACCTGCTCATGGCAGAGGTTTGCAGAACTGCCTGGCGCTGGGGCTGTGCCTGTCCTCCAGCCCTCTTGGATGGGCCCTGCTTTTGGCAGATGGCTTTTGTGGAGGGATGTTAAGGTAGCTGAGGTGCTGGTATTGGTAGAGTGTAAAAACAGGGGAACTTGTGTTCCTTGGTGATAGCTGGAGTTTGTTCCCACTTACTCTGAGATTTACCATGATTTCCAGCTCACAGCTAATTTTCAGTGGAAGTTTTGCACCTGCCCTTCCTGAAAACCTCTCAGCATCCTCTCCTCTCTAGATTGAGATCTAGCCATGGAAATCTTAATAACCGCCTTGTAATCTTTCTTCTTTTGTGTAATTAGCAGCAATCAGTTCAGGCCATCTGGTAAGCAAGAATCTGTGTAGGGAAGACAGTTGTCCTACCTGCTTGCTGCCTCCTTGCTCCCTCTTTCACTTCTGACTCCTGGTGTGCTTTTCTGGTGCTCTCTAGTAGCACTTTACTGGCTTCACGATTTACTTTTTTTATTTATACTCACATAATCTGTGATGGTTTGCAAATGCTGCAGAGTGTGAAGCCAGTTTGGCATACTGGTAATCTCTGCTGTGGAAATGATTCTGTCTGGTGAGATTCTGTAGTACTTGGCACAATTCTTAAGATACAACTTGAGACCAGACACAGATAAGCAAATAGTCACAGTCTGGTACCTAAAGAAAACTGAAAGCCTGTGAGAAAAATTCTGTTGGGATCTACTTGGGACATTTGAGGGAAAAGATGCTAGATCTTCCTGAATGGCTGTTGTGCACTGGTAGTGGTGAAGTTGTGTCCTAAGGCTGGTATGTTCTTAGGCATTTTAAAGACCTTCCTTCCAGGAGTAAGTTTCAAAACTGTTAGAAATAGGTTTAATTCAGAGTACTAACACTGTGGTACTCAGGAGCACACTGTGGTGGACCTTAAAGTGTTCCACCCACGGTTCATCTGTAGTGAAGAACAGCGCCTGTTGCAGAGCTCTGTAGCAAGTGTTGCAGCAGAACAGTGAAACACAGCTAATTGGTGATATGTGTGATACTGCTCAGCTCATTTCAGAGACAGAGCTCATCATGTTGGCAAGAGTGGTATAAAGTGTTTACAGAGAGGACTTGGCAGGGCAGAGGAAGTGCTGCACTGGCTTGTTTCTTCTAGACTATCTAATTACTCACATGGATGCTGTTATATGGGAATCCCCTTTGGTGACCAAGAGGGCAGAATAAACAGAAATAAAGCTGTAAACATGAGCAATATATAGCACTAAGTTACGAGTCTGCTTGATGGCCATGGACTAGAGAGGAACAACACTGAGGGAAGGGAAATCCTCCAAATGCAGCCTCAGCCTCAGTTACTCCAGCATCCTGCTACCTCTTGTTCTATTCTCCTGTTTTGGTGTCAACTTATTTTTGATGCCTCCTTGGCTGTATTGGCCTTTCAGCTGCTTACATATATACTACCCCCTACATTGGGAATATGCCCTTTTATAAGCAGGTGTATTGGGTTTACACACTTCTAACGCTTTGTAAAGGCATTGTCAGAATAGTAAAGAGCCTGTTTTTCCCCCCTCTCCATCCGAACTGGCCAGACTGCTTTGTTCAGCTTTTTAACTTCATTTCTGAAGCCAAAACCCTGCACCCTCTCATGCTTGCATGCAGCAATCCAGGCTTTTGACTTAAGGATACTTTTTTTCGTGTGCATAGCATCTTCTCTTTAACACCACAAGAACCAGAAAATAAGGATCGTTATTTTAGGCCACAGATACAATTTTAGCAGTTTGAAAAATCAAGTAGTGTTTTCTACAAGTGTGAAATTGCTTGACATCTCTTTTATCCAGAAAGTTTAAACACGATTTCAGGAAAAGGAGAGTTGCAAGCACTGCATATATCAGTTTATAATAACATTGTGCTAAATGCTAGTAGAAAAGCAGAATAAAAAGAAGTTGTCACCAGCAGTGATAATTATACATTTCCTTGTATTGTCTGTGAGAAAAACAGATTGTCAAAAGACAACAATTTCTGCCTTCAGTGCTCATCAGTTTTACATTACTTCCCAGTGAGTTGGAAGCCAAAGGACAAGAGAAGGAAGCTGAACTATAGATGAAATAGGTCTAGGTCAGCTCTTTCTCTGAGAGAGAGGTTATTTGTTCCCAGATTTTTCTTCTGCAGAAAAATATGATCATTTCCACATTAGAGCCTCAGTAAAGAAGGAAGGACTTTCTGTGTTTAACCTGTTTTCCCCTTAACTATTTCTCCATTATAGATTTTTTTTAGCTTGGTAATAATACACTAAAATAAATTGTATTTTAATTAGCTTCAATCCCCAGAGTCACATAAATGAATATTTCCCCTTCCTACCTCATAGCCCAGTTAAAATACAGTTTTTAAATATTGTGCATCCTGTTACCTTATACGAAAAACATGGTTAAGTTACTGTGCTAAAATGTGTCAGAGGAGAAATTTTCAGTCTTTTAGGCAGGATCAGCTCAGAAATGTCACACTCTATAGTACAAAAGTGCAAAGGATGCTAAAAACTTTTCAAGTGGCTACAATTTTGAAATCAACTTTGAACAAGTGAAAATGCGTGCTGCGAAACTCTGTTTACTAAGAGGGAGAAATAATGAAGCTATGAAGGGCTTTGCATATTTTCATAAATCATGAAGAGGCACAATTGGTGATGGCAAATCCCACTGCTGTTGGTATTTCATTCATAATGGAGAGACGCAAGAAAGCAGCCACTGATGACTGAAGGGAAAAATAAGTACATTCTACAAGAAGCTTGAGTATTTATCTTAAAACCATATCCTTCTCCTCAGTTAATACTTTAAAGATTTTAGCAGGGCTTTTGAGAACAGAGCTGCTCACTGTGAGGAAATGGAACCTAAAGAACTTAGTGACTCTTGCCATCTCCCCATGCCTGGGAGCCAGTGCTGCTGAAGAGTTCAGTGTCAGTTCTGCTCTCCACAGTGTCCCTGCTCCCTCATTTCAGTAATTCCCATGGGTGCAGCTTGGGTTAACACCATGGCTGTGTTTTCTCTCTTCAGTTTAACCCATGCTTTAAACCTACAGGAGACACTAGGTCTGCACCTCTGCTGCCTTGTGCTTTTGTGTGGATGCTTTCACTGACTTTCACTGACAAAAGAGTTGAAATGTCCTCACATCTGAACTAGTTGCATCATACAGCCACTTTAACAGGTGTAGTTCACATGTTCTTTTTCTGAACAGATGATGAGATTTTCACACCAAGAAGAGTGTCCAGATTCATATTTCATTTAGATAGTAGGTAAGGTTACTTCAACACAAATCATTCCAGTGTTATTTTTCTTACAGATACTAGCATCTTCTTAATATATAATGAAGATCACAAGCGCTGTGTACTGGCTCAAAGTTCTAACTCGGTGACTACTGCTCCTTGTGTTCAAGAAAATGAGTCACAAAAGTTCAGGTGGGTCTCAGATCACCAGCTTATGAGCGTAGCACTCAAACTGTGCTTGGGAGTGCCCTCGAAGAAAGACTGGGTTCCGATCACTCTGTATCCTTGTGACAAGGCCAGTGAGCTTCAGCGATGGGAATGCCGCAATGAGACTCTCTTTGCAATCCAAGGGGAAGATCTGTTCTTCAATTATGGAAACAAACAGGAAAGGAATATTATGCTGTACAAGGGATCTGGTTTATGGAGTAGGTGGAAAGTCTATGGAACCACAGACGATCTGTGTTCTCGAGGCTATGAAGGTAAAGTTCTGTAAATTAATTTCTGTGTTTCAAACTCATTTTATGTGTACATAATTAAAATATTTTATATGTGTAGAAAAATTTCCTTAATCTTATTAATGATCAGTGAGTGTGAATTCACGTGAAATCAACAATACTTGAGTGGGTGTACTTTTTGTTTTTTGAGTTTTTGGTTTTTGTCAGACTTGTCAAAGAGCTGCATGATTAACCATGATTAAACATGCATGGTAGTGATTCATATGGAGAGAATAAAAACGAAAAATTCTATGGTTGTTCAAAACATGTGAATAACTATTACACATCAGTTGATGATAGTTTTACTATTTACTGCATGTGTGCAGAAAGACATAGTGTGTTTAGTCTGTTGGTTATATTTTTATTCATTGGAGTGCAAATATTAACTGGCAGTAAGATATTAGTTAACTCTCAGTATCTTAATTTCCAGTGTGTTACAGTTGTCTTCCTAGGTGTTTGAAGGGAGTCTCAGAGTTGGCACTAAAATATCAGACAAATAAATATTTTAAATAATTAAATTTGAAAAAGTTATGTATAATACATCTCTATATATATTCATGATACATATCTGGAAATACATTTTACTTCCCATTTAGTATTCTTTGATAAACAGAAATGGTCACAGAGGGAAATATGGATGCAGTTTCTGTGGTTTTACACTGTGGCTCATAACAGTACTAGTCCTTGGCCAGAAGCCAGAATAGAAGAACCCTAGCAAAGCAAATGATGTAAAAGAGGGCAGGGGAAAGATGTAATAATGTCCTGCTATTCCTTCCTCCTCTCTTTTCTAGCAGCTCTGTGATGCACTGACCCTGGTATGTCACCTCTCCAAAAATCCTTGTTGAGTACAGTTCCCCTGTATGTCCTTGCATCAATTAATGTACATTACATGTGCACACAGAGAAAGCTGCTTTAGTTACTTTTACAAGTTTCATTGAGTCAGGTTTCTGATAAAAAAAAAGTATCTTCAGATGCAAATATAAAATTCATTTGGGCATAATATATTGGAGTCACTCCATGGTATATATCTTTCAAGT
Organism: Alaudala cheleensis; assembly: GCA_013398995.1. Lineage (NCBI taxonomy): Eukaryota > Metazoa > Chordata > Aves > Passeriformes > Alaudidae > Alaudala > Alaudala cheleensis. The sequence continues at coordinate 29,788 of VWYE01029073.1, forward strand.
TTATGTGTACATGCTCTTCCATGTCCAAAATGATCAGCAGTTGACTGAGTTATTCACAGAACACTCCACAGTCTTTTATACCTAAAAAAATTGTGTAAGAGTGTGGATTTTATACTTTTGATTGTTTTGCATGGGCAATTTAGCATGGGAATGTACTTGTCTTGGTTCAGTCTGTTGTAGTCTGTTGTCTCCCTTAGCAACAAAAATTTGTCTCACTGTGAATATAGATATCAGCTTAGACCTAGAGTAAAATGATCAATGTTCTGTTTCTAGTACAGTTGTGTAGTAAGCTAGCAAGCTTTCCTTGCTATAATATTTTGTAATAGAAACATCAAGATGAACTCTCATATATCCCATGCTTTTAAATTTTTATATATTTTTGAATTGTTGTGTCTCCTTAGATACCTACACAGTGAAAGGAAATGACAATGGAGCCCCTTGTGTATTTCCTTTTAAGTTTGGTGGTAAATGGTATGCTGACTGCACAGATGCTGGCAGATCAGATGGCTGGCTCTGGTGTGCAACCACTTCGGACTATGATGTTGACAAGAAATATGGATTTTGCCCAACAAAATGTAAGCTTTTTATATTCACAGTTCTGCTGTGCTCTTACTCAGCTGCCTGGAAATGTGTCCATAACATGGGCTTTACAGTTTGAAAGGGTTCAGTTTCTGTCTCTGTTTAGCCTGATTTCCTTTTAAGAGCTACACAAATATCCAAATATCTCACCCAGCATAAAAAACATTGACCAATTATTTTGGGGTAAAAGTATATTAATTGCATTCTGGAATCTCTATGTACAACATTTACTTAAATAAAAAGTAAATCAGAGGTAATGATGTTACATTAGTATAATTCGTATATATAAAAGGTCAAAAAGTAGAAATCTGTGAAATGAAACTGAAAGCTAGAATACAGTTGAACTGAAAATTAAAATTACTTTAGAGTTCCTTTTAGACATGAAGGAGCTTTCATGAACCCTTTAGTGCATCCCAGTGTTTCCCAAATCTGTGTATTATATCTTAGTTCTGTCTTTTAACTCAGTTAGAAGTATTTTTATTCTAAATCTTGTGGTTCAAGTATACTCGGTGTTTAAAATGAAGTATTATCAATATGCAGAACTTTATTTAGCAATGCTGATCTTTCTTTAAGTAAATGGGAGTAATTGACGCCTGCACTTGTCTGAATTCTTTTAAATTTTAATGATTTTTCTCTGGACCTCTGTAAAATATGTACTAAACATTTGGTCTGCAAGCTGCTTCTTCTGTCATGCTGAGAAGGGTAGCACTTCACCCTCCTGCATTCTTTATTACTGTGTTTTGCTGTGTAAAGCTCCAGCTGACTGCAAGCAGAGCTAAGGAGAAAAATATGCCTTTCCTTTAATGTTAAGAAAACTGTTTGGTTTGATCTAAACTGGTTTGATGACAAAATACTACTGTCCTTGCCTGATTTCCAGGAGTGTTACGTTCAGTATTTCAGACAAATAAAAATCACACTTTTTTTTCCTCCTATGCCAATATAATTTTCAAGATAATAAAAACATGCTGAGAATATCAATCCTATTAATAAAGCACATGCGAAGTTGACTTAAGACTACTCCTTGCCTAGTATTATTTGAGTACAACAAATAGGAGGCATCATTAAAATTTTGTTTAATTCTTCGTCATAATTCAAGGAAATCCATTCAGATGGCAGTGATTGTTTTTGGAAAAAGCTGCTTTATGCTGACTGCCTGCATGTTTCCTTCCTGATTCTTCAGTACTGCCTATAAAATATTCAAGTTTGGATCATATGTTTTAGTGAGAGACAGGCCATGGTAGCAGAAGTTTTAGTCATCCCTATGAAAGAGAAATGAGTGAGATAAGAGATTGTGATAAGTTCATACACTTCAACAACACCTTTAAAAATAGAATGTCTAAGTCTGTGTGAATTGAAGTTTATTTACTAAAAATAAAGTGTTGTTTCTTAAACTGTCCAGGGGACCAAGGGTGCCAGTATGAAAATATGTGCTGCAAACTATTACAGCTGCTCATGCTGGGACCAGGACCTTCAGTGAAATGTCTGTGGCTGACCCAGTCACTTCTCACTGTGACCAAAACCACCTCAAATGTTCTCCAAAATAAAGAGGGAATGAGGCTGTACTTGCAACAGTTATAATAATCAATAGTGGTGGAGAGATTTTATCAGTGGAGGTGACATATTTGGTGATTTAGAAAGAGATGCTGAGACAGTAACAGCAGAAACTTAAACCCCAAGGAAAGGAGTTAAGCAGTGTTGCTACAGCAAACAATTTTAGCCTAGGAAAGGCTGCTTCTTTATAGGTTACACCATGCCTTTTAAAGCTGTATGCTGCACTTCAGAGAAGGTGTTGGGGAAGAAAATAAGTGCACAGTGTAAGACCATTAGGAGAGTGACTCAGTGTGTACCTATAGCTCTATTCCAGTGGGAAAAAGTCAATGAAGGCCTCTTTCTTTATGGATGAATATATATATATATATATTGAGTGAAGGATTCAGAAAGCCTTCTAGGCAATGCATAAAAATGCAGGTGACTAGGACAGAAGCAAAAACTGCAGAGAATAAATGCATGCTGAATTCATCTATGTAGGGATACAGTTCAGATTTTTATTAGTTTTTTACTTATGTACTGAGGACAGGTGTGATTTAACATTAATTTAGCTTAGGTACTAAAATGTATTTTTCTGGAAAAGTGATTCCTCTTTTTGTTTCTCTGGGGAACTAAGCTTTAAACAATAGCATATAGGTTTTTTTCAAAATTCTGCTCTGCAAAGACATTTGAACTCTTAAAACTGAAATATCTTAAAAGCAATTTTTCCAATATTTAAAAATTAGTTTGATTTTTATGAAAGGCCAAAATTCTACAAGAGAGCACCATATGGAAGTCAGCTATAAATTGTTAGACCGGGGAACTGAGGTGGAAGGTTGGATGAATGCCCAAGACTTGTTTACCTCTTCCCTGTAATAATTGCACAAGATTTATAAACTCCTTACTATCAAGTCAGAGCCAGTTTTCCTTCCTGAATTATAGATTTTACTATTTCTTGCAATGTTAATTTTATCCCAGGCTTGTGCACAGAGATTTATGGTCTTTTAGAAATAGTGTAGCAAATAAGTTTTGATTCTGATAATTATAAAATATTTTGGACAGAAGTTGATTTGTAGGTAATGATAATCAAGGTTCCCATGGTAAAAGTTCCCATTTTTACTGAAGTTTTATTATTACAGTAGGTTATATTTGATTTCTTTTTGAAATAAAGATAACGTGAAAAGAAACTTTATATTACCTGTACATAATCAGATTTAATACAGGAAAAAAAGTGGAACTGGTAAGTGACCTCCTGATATTTAACATGTATCATACTTTGTTTTGAGTTTTGTTTATTGTATGGTTTCACTCTATTTGCAGACCGAAGTTTTCCAAGCACTCTGAATTCAGATAAAACCTCTTTCTCTCTCAATTTTTTCAGATTGCAACTTGGGAAGCTGATAAAGGCTTCAGGAATTCAGTGGTTTTCTCCTTGGCAGACATGCAGTGATCTCTGCTGCGTTCTGCTTTAGTCATGCACCTTTATTCCCTTTATGTGATATTTAGCTCAGTGTTGGGGCCTCATGCAGGTTCCATTTTTGGCAGATCAAGATCACACTGTTTCCTGCTGCTTGTTTGTGGAGATACAATTGAGATGAGCCAGGAGAGGCTGCAGCAGTGAAAAGAGTGTGGTACCTTCTGGGACAACTTCTAATGTTGGGTCCTTTTGGATGATGTTTTCGCTAGCATTGCCTAAAAGTGCCAAGTTCAGGTATTCAAGGAGTTCAGGCTTTGTGGCAGAGGAGAAAGTCATGCTGTGTCAGACACATGCTTAAAGAATCAGGAATTGCAGGGAATTGTGAGATGGATGCTGATGATGTCAGCTTTGCATTCAGCCTTCGGGTCTGATTACCACAATCACAGTAAGCAAATCCATACCCACTTTACTTAGTGACCCAAATCAGTAAAAAAATAGGGGTTTAGCTCAGAAAAAAGGTCAGCTTGATATACATCAGCTTGGAAGTTTTTAGTCTTTTTCTCCACATTCACAAATCAACTATTTTAGCACGTTTTTAGCCACTTATTGTTTACCTTAAACAGCAGATTTGTTGTACCAGAGAGAAGTGTGACCTTGTTTCATTCCCTGTCTACTGTCCTGGATCTACTATTATATCAGAGAACCTCAGGATTCCTTTCAAACCATTTGTCTATAGTGGTGTTCAGGCATTTTGTGTCTTTTGCTATGCAATTTTTTTGGTATATTTTATCTGGCTCTGTATTCATGATGAGTTACAGCATTTTCATTTCTCCCTATAGTTACCAGTAATGATTTGTGGAACACAGACCCTTTAACAAATGTCCAGTACCAGATAAACGCTGAAACAGCTCTGAAATGGCATCAGGCAAGAAAAAGCTGTCAGCAGCAGAAGGCAGAGTTATTAAGCATCACAGAGTTACATGAACAAACATACCTGACAGGTAGGTTAATATTGCCCATCCTTTCTTTAAAAGAGTGTATTATTGCAACACTGATACTAATATGGCATGTTCCATTTTGAAGAATATATTTGTTCAATTCTGGCAATTAGTAAATTGAAATAGTTATATTGAAAAATTCCTCTGGAAATATAGGACAGATGATACTTATTTTATCATTATTAAATATTGCAATAAACTAATACTAACATGAAAAAAATACTAGTTAGGTAATGCAGGCAATAAAGAATGAATGTTGGAATGCAGAATAATGCCAAGTAGTTTGTAACCTGAAGATGTAGATACCAAGATTACATCATTTTTGCATTCTTCCTGTAGTGTGTATTAGTCAGCAGTTTTGCCTATTTCACTAAAGCCATTACATCTTCAGTATATCCTAAAATATGAAAAGAAAAAAAAAACCTAATAAACAAGAGAACTGATAAATATTCTCTTTTAGTTTCAATCTCCTTCAATGTTTTTGGAAGGAGTTTCCACTCAATTTCCCCTTCACTCTATTTATGAGAAAATTCTTAAATTTTACTTGAATGTATTTACTTTCTACCATGAGAAAATCCTCTTTATTACATTCTCAACCTGTTTACAAACATGAAATAGTCCACTGATTCATCTATTAAATAGATTAGAAAATACTTTGAGTGTATTACATCAGTTGAAAGAAAAAATATTCTATACCATAAGCTATATGTTGTACTCTCTAAATTTGTAGAATACAAGGATTAGAGAATGGTTTGGATTGGAAGGAACATGTAAAGATCATCCAGTCCAACCTGTCTGCCATGGTGTGAGACATCATGGATTAGACTAGGTTGCTCAAAGTCCCATCTAATCTTATCTTGAACACTTTCAATGATGAGGATAACAATTTCTCAGGGCAACCTGTTCCATTAACATTGTAAAAAAATGCCTTCATTAGATCTAATTTAAATCTACCGTCTTTCATTTTTAAACTATTACCCCTTGCCCTGTCATTAAAAGCTCTGGTAAAAAGTCTTCCTTCAAATTTTTTAGAAGTCCTTCTCATGTGTTTAAAAGCCATGATAAAATCTTCCTAGAGCCTTCTCCTCTCCAGGCTAAATAACCCCAGCTCTCTCAGCCATTCTTCACAGGAGGGGATGTATTTTCCTGCCTCCTCTGGACTTGCTCCATGCCTTTCTTGTACTGGGGGCCCTACAGTTGAATGCAGCACTCCACGTGTGTCTCACCAGAGGAGGGCTGAGGGTCCCAATCCCCTCCCTCACCCTGCTGCCCATGCTGCTTTGGATGCAGCCCAGGACACATTTGGCTTCTGGGCTGCAAGTACACGGCCATGGTCATGTCCAGCTTTTCATCCACAAGCACCCTAAGTCGTTCTCTGCAGTGCTGCTCTCAATCCATTCATCCCCTAGTCCATACAGACAATGTGAATTTTCGTGACCTGGGGATAGGACCTGGTGCTGGCCTTGTTGAACTCCATGTGGTTGGCTCTGCTCCTCAAGCCTGTCAGAGGCCCTCTGGCTGCCATTGCTTCCCTCAAGTGAGACAAATGCACCACTCAGCTTGGTGTCATCTGCAAACTTGCTGAGAGGGGCACTCAATCCCACTGCCTGTGTGACTGACATAGATATTAATAATACTGGTCCCAATACAGACCCTAGAGGGACACCACTTGTTACTGGTTTCCATTTGGATTCTAAGCCATTGGCTGTAAATCTTTAGATGCAGACATCCAGCCAATTCCTTATCCATCAATAGTCCATCAATCAAATCCATATTTCTCAACATTAGAATAATGAGAAATGTATTTTAATGCTATGAACAGTTTGTTCTTTCTAAACTTCCTTTTTCTATTTAAAGATTTGGTTAAAACATAACTTGTTTTTTAAATGATTGTGAGAAAATTATTGTTGAAATTAGTGCTCAAGGGAGCCCAAGGGAGCAAATTGATGCTGACACAGAAGGTAGTTATTAGTTGATGTGTTTTAATTGCAAACTGATAGATATGGCTGCTAAATGTATATGAAGATCAGTTTTTCATTATCCAGCTATCCTGGCAGTACTAGGATTTCCTGTCATGCTCAGTTCTCCTAACCAGAAACTGTTTGTCCAGAAGAAGTAATAGAGCATGTTAATGTGTTGGTGCAAAACCAGGTCTGAGATTCCAATCCTTTCTAGTCAACTGCCTCTGCTTTTAACTTTGCCATGCAAGTGGTGTCAAAGACAACCAAAAATTGCAATGTCTTGGCAGGGTGCCATTGGTAGAAGCAGAAACAATTGATACATACTGCACAATGATTTTCTATGAATTATGCAGAAACACACTTAAATTCAAAAAATCAGCCAGCATCCAGCTGTGCTTCCAAGTGTACTAAAGGCAGAGATAGATAATTGACTAGTAATGACTATTAATAATGTTCAGTGGGGCATGGTATTTCTAAGTGCTTTCCAGAGCTAGAGGAATAAATTTGAACTGCTTTTTTTTTAAAGCCTGACTTTTCATTGTCTACAGAACTGAAAACAGATCAGTCTGAAAAATGCACAAGATATGCTGTTAAAAAGATGATGTTTACAATGATTGCATCTTAATGTATTTTGATAAATGAGAACCAGTTTTTTACACTTTGCAATTCACACTTGTTAATTTTACGGAAGAGAACATACACACTGGGAAACTATATCTTTTATTTTAGAAAACTGATCTTTAGTTTTGTGACCTTTTCTGCAACTTTATCCATTTAATATGACATAGTTCTGAAAAAAAAAAACCTTCATGTTCGTGATCAGTGGTAGCAGAGTAATTTTGTTTTCTGTTGTAATAAAATTCTCCAAACCTAAATATGTCAAAACTCCAAAACTGAACTGACCAATGTAAGATGACCTGTTTTTCAGGTTTAGCATAACCACCTTAACTAGAATGTTAAAGGTTGTTTAAACTTGTACTAGGAAAAAGGAGTAGGCTTAACAAGAATGCAGCTCTCAGGTTTTGAGGAGTATTTGCTCTTGCTGTGGACTTCCAATCTCTCTCTGTGTCTCTGTTACCTAGGTCTGACTCGCACACTGAGTTCAGCTCTCTGGTTTGGTCTTAACAGTTTGAATTTCAACAGTGGGTGGCAATGGATTGGTGGTGCTCCTTTTCGGTACCTAAACTGGGTTCCAGGTAAGGTTAAATGCATTGCTGCTCAGTTCAAAAGGCAAAAATTTGGTCATTGTGTAACAAATATCTTTTCTAGCACTTTATTCTCCTAGAATTATTGAACTTGTTTTGATACTGAAAGATTCTGATTGTGATAATAAACACTGTGAGTAATGGCCCTTATGCTAGGGATATGCACCAGGCTTAATTTATTATTCATAATGGAAATGGTAGCCTCAAAATCCATAGGAAAGTTTTAAGTCATCTGTCAACACTTCATTTGCATATCTTCCTAATTGATTTTATTTCTGAATACAAAAGAAATCAAGTGCTGTAGATGTGCTCATTTGTGAAATTAGACTGATCAATGGGTTTTTTTTTTTGTTTTTTTTTCCTTCAAATTCCTTTCCAATTTGTTTTTGTTCAAGTTTTTTTTATTTGCTTGAAGAACAGCTTTTCATTTCCGTTTGGGACTAACCTACCCTCAACAGTAGCACATATCAAACTGAACATTTGAGACCAGACTGCTTTGATGGAAGCCCAGCTACTCCACAGCTGTGGCTGCAGTGTTGAACTCTGGTGGCATCATTAAAAAGTTTCTCTGCCATCTGTCACATAGTGAAGGGCTGCGTCTCTGGTTGACTATTCAGAGTGCTGATGCAATAGTGGTTTTTTGCAGGACCCTTGCCTTGCTCCTTTGCACTGCCTATTCAGGGAGCTTTTGGAGACTGATTTAAAGTAGATGTCTGAAGTTCTGCAATGTAAATGCTCTTTATCTTCACTTAGCATTTAATCATCAATAACTATAAGTGCATGCTCCAGTGTAATACCCAGGGCCTTCCTTGTGTAGACAGGGCCAAAAGCACACTTAAGGTGGACAAACTCCTTGAATAGGTAAGCTCTGAAGAGTGAACTGTACTACTTTGTAAATAGCCCTCCAGTGGAGTGAGCACACAGGCAAACAGATGAAGTGGAAGTGGCTGTGAAGGTATTTATGGGTGTGTCATCAGAGTGCATTGATGGGACTCCACATTCAAGGAGGAGTGAGGGGAACACAGTTGTGAGATGGAGCCAAAGCAGCAAGAGGAGCTGCTCATGGTTGTTAAAACTGCAGATAGCTCTCAGTTGTACTGTAAAGAATTAAATAATTAAGATGGGCTTTGGTGTAACAAAAATGGACTCCATTTATCCCTAATTTCCAACGTTCCTAAATTTCATTCAAAGGTAATACTGTACTCTTATGTCCATATAACACATTTTGTATTTGTGCTATCACCTTCATGGCTTTATGTTGGTCAGCCTCCCTCTGTCTCATCCTCTTAAACTGGATGTTTAAGAACTGGTTGTTTTCCATTAACACATTTTAAGTGACTTTGTGGAAACTTCATATTTTTCCATCTCACTAGTCCTAAATAAATAGAAAAAAATTGGAAATAATATCAATGTTTAAACGAAACTGATTTTGCTTAGACATTTTGGAGATCTAGCTGAACTTCTTTGTGCAATAAAACTATTTAAGATTGTGTTCTTGAAGTAAGTGTATCTATTTCTCCTATGGAAGAAGATAGAACAAAACTGTAAATATAAGACTATATTTAATCTAAAGTAATGAAATAATAATGGTATAAGAAAATTTCAATGAACAATCTTGGACTCTAAAATTATTGTTTTGTTATGTTTATTCTATGTAGTACCAATGTAGTATGGTGTGTATGGTCAGAAATTAAAGAAAATACATGCTCAGTTTAACAACAGTACATCAGATCTTGAAAAGTTCACCTGGTTTATTGCTGAAATTTCTTCTGTTCTACAGGTTCTTCTAGTGCTTTTCTTCTAGGTGTTTTTGTTGGTGCTTATGCTAATCAACTATAACAAAAACATACAAATATATTGTCATGTTGTTTCAACAAATGAGCAGGAAGTTCACATCAGCAAAATAATTTCTTACTATTTTTCTTATACCAAGTACAGAATTTGACTAGCTTATGGAACATTTTTTTTTTACCTAAAGACTGTCCCCTGGAGCTTAGAATTCTTCATTTAGGAAAGGAAAAAAATCCAAAGAAAATACACTGTAATACCCTCTACTGGCACTTTGAACATGCAAAGAGGCTATTAAATGATGCAACTTGTGGCTGTTGTGGAAAATTTATCTCTTAAGGGAATGAACTGCCCCCTTCAGGCTAAAGGACTGTTGAGTGCCACAGCTGTGTATGTGTTAATGCATTTTATGGTTGAAGCATGGACCAGAAGGGAGTGTGAGGTTGGGAGGGTAACCATGTTGTGCTTGTCCTCTGTTGTTGTTGAGATTTGTGGTGTAATTTTTTGTTTCAGCTTTTTTTTTTTTTTTTTAATTCTTATTTTTTAAGGCCATCCTTCTCCAGAACCTGGAAAAATCTGTGGTGCACTGAATCCTGGCAAAGGTGCTAAGTGGGAGAGCTGGGAATGTGATAAGAAACTTGGCTATATTTGTAAACGAGGAAATGCTACTTTAGAATCTTTCATTATTCCTAGAGGTAGGTTTGGTAACATACCCTCAACAAATTCTTAATGACCAATGTTTCTTTAATCTGTAATTGGAATAGGTATTATTGCATGTGGTAAAACCAAGCAAAGGACTCTGTAGATTGTGATTTGACCAAGATTCCCTCTAAAAGTGAACAGTGTGTACTTCCTTTTTGCTCTGCCCTCCCTATTTCCTGTGTAATAATCTTTCTTCAATAGTCTTGAGTTCTGAATTACAAAATTGTGGAATTGTCTTTTCCAAAACCAAGCAGAACAGTCAGATTCTAATTATAAAACAATAAAAATTAATTTAATGTTTTCAAAATGATGTAATTGTCTGAAACCCCATGTACACAATGAAACGAATCCACTTCTTCCTGTAATTTTTACTACTTATGAGTTGGTGCAAGTCAGTAGTGGACAAGAATAATTTTTTTTAAACTTAATTTGAATTAGATGTTTTTAATGTATCTATGTGTCTTATAAATATAGAAATATTTATATAAAATTAGAAAAATATTTATTTGTACACATATAAAACATATACAATCCTTTATGAAAATATTTAAATTATATTTGTAGAGACACTTTTTCAGAAGAAATATAATTCTGGAACTTGCATCATGTACGTAAGAAAGACAGAAGAGGGATAAGATATACTTTGACCTCTATCCTTATTATCTCTCTGTTTATTATAAATATCTTGTAACTTATTCCTTTGTTTCATCACTCCTTCTTTCTGTTCTTTCCAAGTTCCTTTCTTTTTCCATGTCATACCTGTGTCTCTTAAATCCACTGATATTATTTTGTATAGGCTTTAGAAGCAGAAGGCTAAACTGGAACTAGAGTTCCAGTTCATTTATTAGTATGCATCACTACTTGCAAAGCAGACATTTTGGAAAATCAGTGTTTGATATTTGGCTTAAAAAACAGTTGGTGTTTTTTACTATTTTTTGTGCTTTTGCCAATATAGTCAGAGTCAGTCATGTTAAAAACACTTAGGACAGAGGATTCTGCCTCATTTTTTTTGCTTTGTTGCTGAGAGAAAAAACCATAAGAATGAGCTGTTTTCTTGTTAATTAGATATTGAAATACATATTAATTAATTAAATCAATAATTTGCTATTGAAATCAAGCACATTCCTTGTCTTAGCTGAGAAAGACTAATGCATATTAAATTATTTCTAAATATAAGATGTAAAGTTTTGTTAGTATTTGTATACAGGTGATACCCAAATAATTTCATTTATATAGGGTGTTTTAGGTTGTTAGGCTGGCTACTGCTCAGCTTTTCAGGTTTCATACATCAGTTCTAAAACACTGATGCCTATAAATATACTATTAGTTTAAGACTGGCTGCTATATTATTTGTATTTAAAGTCAGGGTTTTTTTGGGAGGGAGGTGTGTGCCTTATGCTCATTACTCTCTTTTGCATTCAGCTTTTGTTCCTGCTCCCCACCTCCACCCTCTGGTTTACCAGCAATCTGAAGGAAGAGAAGAAAGTTTTCAATTAAACAGAAATTGCTGAGTAAACACTGTGACAGATAAACCAGAGATTGGCAGTGGTTCACTTAATAAAATATTTCCCAAAATGTCCCACGGGGGGAAGTAATAAAAGGAGTAAGCATGGAGTCATGCAAGGTGTTAGGTGCCCTCAGCTTCTAAAGGTATAAAGGAAAACTGATGGCAGATTATGTTTTCCTGAGTTAGGAAATAAATTAATTACAAATTCATGCATGCACTTGGTCGTTCACCTCACGTTAAACACAAAAAAAAGCCTTTGACATTTTAACTCTAGAAGTTGTAATTGTGTCTAGCAGTGGGCAATATGTGGGACAGAGGAATATTTTACAATGAATGTAATCATGCTTGTGTTCAAAATAAATTTGGAAAAAAATATTTACAGAATATTTGCTTTCATTACAGATGGATTTTCACAAAGCAAACATCTGCAGGATTGTTTTGCGGGTTTTTTGGGGTTTTTTTTTTGCTTCTTGTAACAAAATACTTTTTCCAGCAGGGGGCCACATCATTTTGTATATCAAAGTATCTTTGTGCTACAGAGCATTTGTTTGTAACCCAGAAAATTAATAGAATTGATAGAAATGTATTCATTTCAAATTCAAAATGGTATAAAGAAAGGCTGTCTATCTACCTCCACCAAGTGACGGTCAATATAGATTTCATCCCAAGCCAACAAAGTGTGGTGGTCTTAAAGTAGTTTCCAAATGTGTCTTTAACATTCAGTTAGAAGAAATAAATGGTCTAATGTTATTGCTGAGATGTTGTGTATTTCTGTCTTATCAAACCACATAGGACAGATCTAAGAGAGAAATTTGAATGTCTGAATCATGAGACTGACTTCAGCTAGTGCTTTCACTCTTTTGGACACACAAGTCAAGAACTCTGAGATTTTTCAGACTTCAGAAATCAGGTTCACAAGTGTACTTGCTCTCTATTTGAGGGATAACTATTCTACAGTTACAGGCCAATAAATGTATCAGTCTGACAATTGGAATATATTCTTTACACGTTAATGTAATATTATATTTTACATATTCAAATTTGTGATAATTTGCATTCCTTTTGTTTAAGTAAAATGATGTCCAGGGAGTAGGACTGGTTTCCAGTGGGATGGAAAAGTAAGCTGGATAGCTTTGAGTTGTCTAGTAGTTTCTTTAAAAGTAGAATGGGGAAGCACTGATTTAATTTTTGCTGAGTAGTTGAAATGAAGAACTGAAGCATTTCTTGTACTAAGAAATCCCCAGCAATGCAATTCAGTAAGACTTACACCAGAGAAACTACACTATCAACAGGGGTTTTTTTGTTTGTTTTTTTTTCTTTTGTTTGTTTTTCTTTGGGTTTTTTTTTTGTTTGTTTGTTTTTAACCAGGCTTTTACCTCTGTTGGTATTTATTCTTAAAGAGTACTGGGTCTACAAACAAAAGTTTTGTTGCCCTGCCATAGTTGCTTTAGTGTTTAGTGAGTAGTATTGTCACAGTCTGCATCCACTTGAAAAAGAGATACCCACGGACTCATTGAGACATAAATACTTTTGTGACTCTGTGGCCACGTCTGAACTGGTGATTGCTGTGCTATGCAGTGTTTGCAGTTTGCAGAAGGGTATGTTGAGTGTTCTCTGATTTATGGCAAAGCACTGTAAAATGCATATGCTCAGAGCTGAGACCAGGTACAGGGTGAATTAGGGGCTGTCTGAAGCATCATACTAATTTCTACAGCCGTGTTTGTCACCTCTGTGCTCTCCTGTTTCTCCCAACATCACCATGTACATTCAGTTTGTTTTCCTGGGGTTTCCCCACCCTCTGTTTCACTTTTTCCTCTCCTTTGGCAGAATTGAGAGGTCTCTGACCAAGCACTGAGCCCCTTGTCCTGGGGAAAAAGTTCAGTTTTACTAGAACTTTGTGAGAACATGCTAGCAGGTTTTAGGCTCAGGTCTGAAAGAGCAGGTACAGTTTGTAATAGAAATGTGTGTTGTGACACTAAATATCTATTAATCATCAGGGTAGTCCAGTTGAAACAGGGTGTGTGCCTACAACGTGGGCCTGACTGGTCATGAGTTTGGGTGCCTATTTACACATTCCTACAGAGTATATCCCACTGCCAAACAAACACATTGCTTCTTCTTCTGACATATACAATTTTTTTTGCCAGCAGAATTCCTGAAATTGTGCTGTCCTGGTTCTGCTCTATATATTGGTGTTTGCTAAATCCATCTGCTGATTATAAATAAAGAGCTGCAAGAATCATAATTTGTTTCTACAACAGCAATACTCTATTTATTATATGTTCAGGTGGCACTCCTCCCAAGGCTGAATTGTTTGCTGAACAGCAATGTGTTTGTTGGTAACATCCTGATGCTCTTCTATTGAGCTTCTGAAAGCAAGTTTTAAGCATAAACCATTTACTTTGACAACATAATTTTCTCAGTTAAGCTTCTGAAAAGGATTCCTAAAAGCAGTAGCTTTATTTGGGTTCTCTTAGGATTATGTATAATCAGTTATTTCTTTCCACAGAGTAGCAGTGGGCTAATCTGTAATGTGCCTAAGTTTTTGGGAAAAATAATTACTCTCATAAATATGTAAAATCAGGTTCTTAACATATAGCATGGGGGTTAAAGAGAGGTGCAGACATCAATGAAAAAAAATTATGAAGAACCACTCTGCAGACATTACATTTTAGTATGCATACATGCATGCATATAAAAGACAAAACTGTGTCTTAATTGTCTTTTCTCAAGTTGCAAGCACTTGTTTGCAACTGTAGTGTTCTTTAAAAACAGTGTGGAAATTTCATGATCATAAAAATCATGCAGATTTTTATCAGTGTACATATTTTTCATCTCGGCTGTTCTTCGTGAAGAAAATATTAGATTGAATTTTTTTGTTAAATATCTTCTGATGTGATGTTTAGTCTTTAGTTAAGAACAGAATTCTGAAACTCTTCATGGCAATTTTTCTTTTCAGAGACTAATGTGCCTGTTAGGTGTCCTGATCAATGGATGTCATATGCTGGTCACTGTTACATAATTCATAGGGACCCCAAAATATGGAAAGATGCCTTAACATCTTGCAGGAAAGAGGATGGAGATCTGGCAAGCATCCACAATGTTGAGGAATACAGCTTTGTTATTTCTCAACTTGGGTACCGTGAGTATTTTTTCATTATAACACATATATATATATATACGCACACACTAAGTAAAGAAGGTGTTTTGAACACATCTTACCTGTTAATAAAACAAATGAGGAGACTGATTAAAAATAATAATTGTCCTGATCACAGGGTGCAGAAGGAGTTAAATGTTAAAGTTAAAAAATCAGAGGAAGAAAAAACACAGAATAGGAGCACAAAATCCAAACAGACTTCACTGTCCCAAAAAAGCTGTGGTCAGCGATGCAAATTGAATTATCTCCAAAATCCTATTTCTTAGGGTCTGCTTCTCCTTCCTTTCTCCTTTTACATATGTTAAAGAAATTTAAGGTTTTTTTGTAAGAGAAAAGGATTTTACAATTGGTCTTCAAAAATAAATGGGGGGAAGCTGAATGAAAAGTCTGCTGGTCCAAGACAGTTTGGGAAGATCTGTGTCCTGTTATTAACACTGCCATGTCCTTATGTTTCAAGTCATATGTTTCAAGTTCATGTCCTTGCGTTTCTCCTGAAAAAAGAATCATCTGTCCCTGAACATGGATTCAAATGAGCCCAATATCAAATACAGGACTTATGTGCTTGGTTTCTGAGCACACATTCGAGCTGTTGCAAGGCAAGTTAGTCTACAGATGGAAGATGTGTTCATTAGGAGAATGCAGCTATGCTGACTCTGAGGCAATGCATGGTTGCTATTGCTTTACATGAATCTGCTCTTGCATGGAGGAACAGGTGACTGCTTTTTGTGGGAGAAGCAGGTTCATACCCAGGTGTGCTTCTTTACAGTGACTGATTCTGTGTGTGCTCTCAGTGCCAAGTAAAGATGAGTTAGTTTATCCCTCACTGAAAGTGTAGGCATGTGCTCTGAGCTGCAGCACAGCAGCAGTCCTGGAGTGGAAATCATAAAACAGCTGATAAATGCTTTACCTTTATATCCAAGCTGCATCCATGGCAACTTGTGCTTACCTGCACATTCCTGAAAGAGTGACTTGTCCTTTCATGAACAACATGAAACTTTTACTCTTTTAAAAGATATTCTCGGGAAAGGTGGGACCTCTTGATGAGACATTAGGGCATTTGATAGAAGTTAGGTTCTAAAGGAAAAGTTGAATTTTCACCTTACATGTGCAGAGTAGGTTATTTCATAGTTTGATACCTTCTCCAAACACATTTCCTGAATTGACTGCTGTTCTATTTTTGTAAAACTGAGTGTTTTTGAAAGGCAAATAGTCCTGAAGGAAACCAGGCTTCTCACAAATGACACACTAGCTGCAACAGGCTATTCTGAAAGCATTTTTTTTCAGAGGAGTAAAACTAGAACAACTAAAGAAGCCTTTTACGACAGTTTATGGCTGTATCAGATTGCTCTTGTTCACCACTGAGAGGAGAACACCCTGTATTGCAGTGCCTAGAAAATCTTGTCTGCATCAGACCACTGCTGTACAGAGAGAACCAAAGTCTATCTTTGTGCCAAACAATTCACAGTCCCGTGATAAAACAGAGGAAGAAGGGCTACAATGAGATGAATATTGTCATGGTAGCCGAGCTTTTGTTGGCATCACCCACAAAGGAGAACTTTAGAGAGGAACATGAAGAATAAAGAAGTGCATTCTGGATGTTTACACGGAAGTTCAGCATGTGATATGGCACAAGTGTGGGCCAGTGCATGACTGAGAATGGGAAGCAGCTTTACAAATTGCTGGAAAAAAAACCTCTGTTGGTATTTAGTCATACAGCTGTAGAGATATTTGCAAAAAAGCAGCAGTTCTAGTGAGGAAAAAAATGTTATGTATGAAGAGACTGCATAGATTTGCATGGCTTATTTAGATGGCTTTGATGTAGTTATTTTGTTAAAGAATGTTGTTTATTGTTGTATTACCACAGTGTGAGCCCACCAGTGTAGGAGCTCTGGGCATGGATGATGCCTCTGTGTGCTAAATGCTCAGTAAACACAGACAGGGAGATTTTAAGAGGTAACTGGAAAAAAAATAAATTAAAGAGCATGGATGGCAGGGGCCAAGGGGGGAATGAGAGCAGGATGGGCAGTAGAATTGGAACAGCTTTCAGTGTTTTAACAGAAGAGAGTTTAAACAATGATGTTAGAATTTTGGGGGACTTCTGAACATAAAACACAGTCTCCAAGAAGGGGTAAAGGTGTGTGTTTGAAAATGGAGCCTGAGAACCTGTGAATTTGAGCACTTCTTAGTGGGGGAGAGATGGTAAGAAATTAGGGCTGATCACACTTAGGTGTAATACAGGCAGGCAAGTCAAGGGAGGGAAGGAGAAAGACAGAGGGCTGACTCTCTCTGTCATTTAAGTGACCAGATGAGAGGGTGATTTTGGCAGTATCTTGGCTGGCCAGAACAGGAAACCTCTCAGAAACAGATAGTGTGGAGTCAATCCCTTGACCAGTCCTGCAGTTTCCTTCAAGCCAAAAGCCAACAGCTAACTCCTTTAACTGTAAAGTGAAAAAAATCCAACAGCCATGTTAATTTCACTTTACTCTGAAATGAAATAAAATATAGGAAGACGTATAATGGGAAAACTTGCAAGTACTCTTATTTTCAGCTCTAAAAGACATCACTGGGTGTCTTAGCATTAGAAAATAAGACATTTCTTTCTTCACTATACTAAAAATAGGAGGAAAAAGGGAGGTAATATTTTATTTAGGTGTTTATTCATTTCTTGTTACAAGTGTATTGAATTGGAAAAGAATATGAATCTAGTTGTGTTGCAATATAATTCAGCAAAGGGAGTATTTTGGTTGTTTTCCCTTATTTTATTGCCACTTGGGTGAGTGGCCTTTCCTGATGCCTCGAGTGGTTTATGAGAATCAGCCTGACCTCTGTGAGGCTGAGAACCCTAATTTCCTGACTGCCTTTTCAACTTCCTGAGAATAAAATTTTTCTTTTCCACAAAGACAAAAGTTCACATTATGTGACAGGATTGTTAATTGTATGTTTTAGAGCCATCAGATGAGCTGTGGATTGGGTTGAATGACCTCAAGGTTCAGATGTATTTTGAATGGAGTGATGGAACACCTGTCACTTACACCAAGTGGCTTCGTGGAGAACCCACTCATGCAAACAACAGGCAAGAGGACTGTGTCATTATGAAGGGAAAGGTAAAGACACAGAGCTCTTGACTAAATCGTTTTCTAATGTCATTTGTCATTTGGGCTTTTTCCTGTGCAAGAGCAAATAATAAAAAATAATTTTTAAAATGGGGATATTTTTGCTTGAAGCATTCTGTCATAAAGTCAGGAATTAATTTTTTGAGGAAGGCTCTCTGAGGTTGCCAGAAAATTTCACTGTCTTTCCTGAAAGCAGACAAGTAGTGGCAACTGCCCCCCAAGATCCATATTTCTGGATTTCAGTTTGTGCCTATGGACTTTTAAAAGAATCTTATAATTACACTGGCATGCAGATGAATGTGTTTCTTCAGGAAGCTAAAAAGTCATTTTGGATATGTTTGACTTTTTTAAGATTTTGAATATGAGATTCGCCTTAAAAAATTGCACTAGCAATTTTTATTGATGCTCAAGAGAAATACTCTCTTAAGAAGAAAATAGAAATATTAATTTTATTTTTCTAGGCAAAGTTATAAATCTTGGATCTAGGTGTTTTAGTTGTTATGCTTGTATCTGCACTGCACATGAAGAGCTGTGAGAAAAGTAGTAAAGTATTTAGCAGTGGCATTAGTGAAAGCCTTTCCTGAGTGACTGTATACCTACAATTTAAAGGCTGCTTTGGAAGGGCTGTCATCTGGAATCTGGCAATGATCAGGGACCTAGGAGTAGTACAGGAACAGAGGTAATACCTGGCATGAAAGTCAGTCTTCGTTGATGCTGTATTTTTCCTTTTTGTGATAATTAAAAGTATGAAACTTACCACCTCCTTTAGAGTTTGCCTTTTTTATCAGGAGGGAAAAAAACATGTACACAAAGCAAAGGTATTTTCTTACTTTGCAAAATTAAAACTTGATGGATGTACTTCTGCTACATTTTTAGTGAGTGAACTTATAAATTGAAGAGGAAAACCAAGATTTTTTTTTTTCTCAATTTCCTAAACACTCTACTGAGCTCTGCCTGGAGCACAGGCTTTCAGTCAAGCTCCAATAGGCTTAGTTTTCTCACTTGCTTCACTTTGATGCAGTCATCAACAGCAGCTATGGCCTCAATGCATGCACCTGGCTCATGTGCCACCAACATTCATGGGAGGTGAGCAAGGCAGCTGGCCTTGGTGCATGTGGCTGCTGAGTTTCTAGGAACTTGTACTTGAGGTCTTGTCTCACCTACCACCACCCTGTGCCCTTCAGCTAACCTCATCTCTTGGTGTTAAGGTTTGTGGTATTACACATTACACATTGGTGCAGGAGGCATTAGAGGAAGTAAGAGGCAGACAGGCATTTTGTGATTCAAGTAGTGCTTTAAAATACGTTTTGGGATAGCTTTTGCTATTCATAGTCACTAGATACATTTTTTTTAAACTTTATATTTTTTGCAGTCTTTTGGAACATGCAGGGGAGCTTAAATCCCTTGGAAAAGCTGTGATTTTCATCAAAATTACTTCCTTCAAACAAGCATTTCAAGAAAAAAAAAAAGGAAGGAACAGAACCTGGTTTTGGTTTTTTGAGGATTGAGATGGCATTTTGTGGCCCAGCCAAGTGTTACAGAATTTGGGGAACTTAGATTAAGGTTAAAAATTTCTGTTTGTGTACAGAAGTAGGCATCAATTAGATTCTAATTTTCTGCAAATCTGTAAGTCACCCACAACAGTTTGAACTCCAGCATGAGTTCCATTTTCCTAGGAAAGAGCCAGCTACCTTAGTTTCTGTTTTAAGATTAAAGGCAATTTGGTTGTTTCTATAAGATTTTAGGAGAAAGGCAAGGCAGGTAGAGATTGCAACTAGCCCTAGCAGTATTATCTAGTGCAGGGCACCAACAGCATGGTCTGGGGTCAGTACATGCTGCTCTACAGTGTTTGGACCTGGAAAAAACTGTTGTTGTTGGAGTTTTCTCCCCATCCATGTGGCCATTCATTGAAATTTGCTGGATAAAAAAATGGATTGAAAAAAAAAAGAATCATTGCTATTTATGTCCTCATTTTCACTTTGCATGGTCAGTAAAAGTTTGAAGTTCAGACCCAACCACTGGGATACACAAGCAGTTCATTTACGAGGAGGCAACAATAGTTGCAGATAAATGCAGCAGTATATGATGTGTTGAGGCAAATCTGTTGACAGAAGATGACCTGAGATTTTAAAAGGGATCCAATATTTGGTTGGGGATTAAAATAAAATTAATTCAATCATGAAGCTATCAAAGCATTAAGATTTGGGCCCAGTGGTCATGTGTTTTATGCCATGCTAAAGCTACAGCACTCAGTGCAGCCAGGTAACCCATGATCATTGCTCAGAAATAGTGTCAATGGAAAGCTGACATGATTAATACTGTGGTCAACAACCCTCTGAAAATACTCAGGATGCTGGCTTTGGGAAGGGAGGACTCAATCCTCTGTTGGTCCAAGCCTTCTCTTCCTTCACCTGACACAGAATCATTCACTACAGAAGGATCTTGGGGTCCTTCAGCACTGAATATTTATTAAGTAAGACTTGTATCAAAACCTCAGAGGCCCTTTTAATTCCAAGAGCAGTACATAATATATTTATGGCTGTAGCTATAAATAAAGGTATAAGCCTGCTGTTTCTTTCTGCTTCTTCAGAAGACTTGTAATCGTTTCACTTGCATCAGTGCTCAAAAGCAATGCAGAAAGCATGATGAAGGTTTTGGCTGAAAGAATTCCATGGAAGTTGTACTAGCTCACTATTTCTTGGAATCAGCTGACAGCTGACAAAACAATGCATAACTATAAGTTGATCTTTTCAGTTTGTTGATGTTTACCTGCCTAAGTATGTTTCCATTGTTGATACTTCTGAGTTGATCAGTCCTAGCAAAAAATTATTAAATACTTAGAAGTATAAACCAGTTTTTTCTTTAAGATTAAATCTCAGTTGACTGAGGTTCTGTTTGGATGTTCAGGATGGATTTTGGGCAGACCATTCTTGTGAAAAGAAAATTGGCTACATCTGTAAAAGGAAACCTATGACAGATGCTCCTACAGAAGAGGAAACTGTTGACATGGGCTGCCAGAGAGTAAGTGAAGAAAAAGCTGTCTGATCTGAATAGGCTGCTAAGAATGGTAAAAAAGAGAAACTGTCACCTAGGTGACAGAAAAACCAGGAAAAATAGGTTTTGTTTCATTATAATCAGAGGAGTTTGCCTTTTCATTTCTATGGCAGATTGGGTAGGTGATATATCTAATCTATGACTGTCATTTGGCTCTTGATACTCCCTTTCTTTTTCCAGACCTTAAGCAAATCTCAAACCTCTTATCCCTGCAGCAGACCATTTATCCTTGATTGGTATTCAAGCTTCCCTAAAGAGTTTGCCTGTACCATCTGCTGCACTTCGGCTCTAGCAACAGTTTTCTACAAAATTGTTCATAGCAGGAAGGGTGTCCCTGTCTAAATACTGTTCTCAGGGCTTTGCTGTGGTGTCTGGCAGTGCTCTCTACTTTTAACAGCTTGTTACCAGTGGCCAAGTAAAATTAATCTATTGTGCTCCTGAATTGTCAGCATAGATGTTGTTTACTTGCTTGCCTTCTAATTACATAATACCCAGTAATTACAAAAAAACTACTGAAATTTATTATGTATAGGAAATCTTACTGATTCTTTTCCTTGAAGAAATTGCCTTTTCTTCCAAGTCTGCTTTACACAGCTTCAGAGAAGTTTTTGATGATTATTCACAGTATTTGTAAAGAGTACCTGGAATCCTTAAAAGTGGAGGAAATAGAGGGTTCCCTTGCTTATGGATGTTACCATTGCCTACTGAACTAAGTGCATAGTTGAAAAAAAAGTCTCTCAAAAGTGAGAAATTAAAAACCATCAGAAGAAAATTTTTGTGAACTGCGTCTGGTCACAGCAACCTTCTCTGAGAGCGTGTTCCTGAGTTAACAATATTTGAATGACAAATCTTTAGGAGTGAATTTTAATGTTAACTAAGAATAAACAAACTTGTTAGAGGTGTCATTCCCTTTCTGAAAATTCAAGCTAAAGTTTGCTTTTCAAGACCATCCTCATGACTGCATGATGTCTATGTGCTGGTTCTAATCCTGTTCTGAGCACAAAAGGTGCACAGCAAAGCCTCTCATCCCTTTGTGAGTGGAATACATTGATTGAAAATTCATTAGACATGAAAACTTGTTTTATGAAACAAAATTCTAAAAAGCTTTCATCCTGCCTGTTTCCACTCTGACTTTTTTCAATTACATTGTACCTTTGTCTCGTGGTCAGGTAACAGTGGTATAAATAAATTTTCTAGTTTGTTGTTCCCTTTCCCACATGTGATCGCTTCACATTTATTTTGACAGGGCTGGAAAAGACATGGTTTTCATTGTTACTTCATTGGAAATACATTTGTAACATTTTCTCAAGCAAATCAAACCTGTGGAAGGCATCAGGCTTTTTTAGCAACTGTTGAAGACAGGTATGTAAACACCTACTTGTCCGAGGGGTCACATGAGGATTCAACTTCTTGCATCACTTGCATATCAGAATGAAGACTCTGATCTGGGCAAAAAATCTAGCTTCAGAGGACAGCTATCTGTCACTGCAGATTCTCACAGCTTTTATATGTAAATTCAAACCCAGGAATCTGGTTTATACTGAAAGTAGGTCATGGCTGTGAAATCAGTATTCATATAGATGATTATGTCGAATAAAAAGTCAAACTATATCTTCTGCTTCTTAATTGTGGTGGCTAACTTGAGTGAGGAATACAGAATCCAAGTCTGACTATTAAATGAAGAGATATGGTTCTGAATTCCTTTCAAAAGGTAGTACAAATGAGCAAGGGTAAGGGGATATAATTTTCAACTATCTGGTCTTTGAATTGAGGTACTTTTAAAAAAATTAAGTGAGAAATCAAATGATATAATCATTAAATGAGAAATCAAATGCTTTACCTGAAAATCTGTCACAATGCAGCCAGGGTTCAGTGTGTGCAAAATTTCTGGAGAAGTGGTGCACATTACTCTGTGTGAAATACAGGAAAAGTAAAAGGTTTAAGAAACAAAATACTTTTCTTGCAGATGACTTGATGCTTTACACAATCTCTTATTGGTTTCTTTATGATCAAAGTAGGTATGTTCTACTGTGAAAGCTCCAGCTGTAACAAATGGTAACTCTCTAAACGTAGCACTGCAGTTACCATAGGAATGTTTTAACATTGATGTGGCCTTCAGACTACACCTTGTTAGGGGTAGACTTTTTTTAATTTGCTCTGATTTCTTAAGAGCTGTTTGTTTAAACACCATAGAGAACTATGACAGGCTTTACCTCTACATAGGTTTGTTTGCTAAATTTAACTTGTCTTGCTTAATCATCGGATCCAATTTACAGTGTTCCTTAGTTTTATGATTTAGTATGGTATTACTTTAGCCTCTTATTTTTGTAACTTTCTTCAGTAATGCTGAGATCCCTTTTTCAGTTTTGGATTTTTCTGAAGCAAGAAGTAATAAAATACGAGTACTAGAAACTCACAAAATACAGAGGTATAAAACATAAGGTGTGTCAGGTTTCTTCTTTACCACCAATTTCCTGTCAGTCCATGATTAGGCCACCTTATTCACTGGGCATCTGAGAAGAAGACAAGATACTCTGAGATCGAAGCTTACAAAACATCTATTATTTAATGGTTTTGTTATATTCTTTGCTAAGAAAATCCATCCAAGCTATGCTTTCAAGAAGGTGCAGCGGTAACTCTGATAAAATAACAAGCCTTTTACAACTTTAAAAATAAATGTAACAGTATGAATTTATTGACTGATTTCTTCTGAACAGATATGAACAAGCCTATCTGACCAGCCTGGTGGGGCTGAGAACAGAAAGATACTTTTGGATTGGACTTTCAGACATAGAAGAAAAGGGAACGTTCAAGTGGGCTAATGGTGACTCTGTCTTATTCACACACTGGAATTCTGAAATGCCTGGTAGGTATGACTCTGTGCTGTTTAGTGAATCCAGGGCCCAAAATAAGTTGCTCACTGCTTGAAGTTTTTTCCATAGCACTTTCCTGATGACATAATCGCCAATGGCTTTCAAATACATCTGGCTGCTTTCCCCAAGAATCCAACATGGTTGCTAAGTTCCTGCCTGGTGCTGGAAATGAGTTTTTAGTATGAGTTTGGGAAGAAACTTTTCATTGACATAGCTTTCTGATTTGTTCTGGGGAAGTCTGTGTCTGTACTGCTCTGGAGGAGCAATCTCTGCAGGCATAGTGACCCTCCTTGGGATTCCTGCCTGTTCAGCCATATCTCATAGCACACTTGTTCACTGCACCTTCTGAGTGTGTGGGATCACAGCAGGCATCAAGCATCTCTGAGTCCTAGAGAAAATGGGATTGTAAGGAAGGACAAGAGGGCCAAAATGTAGCATTATTTTATTTTTTCATTTAATCTCTAACATGATCACATCAGAAAAGGGGTGGTTGTTGGTGTTCAAAGTTCTGGTATGTTGCATATGCCTTTCAGGAGGTCCTCTGATTCTGTTTAATTTCAGTGCCTATTTGCTGATTTGAATGTGTCAGGTGAAGTGGTAAGGCTGTATAGACCACCAAGCCAATAGTATGCTTATATATACCTTGTTAGTTTTTGAAAATTATAAGTCAAAAAAGAAAAATTTGAGAAACTAACTAAAACCACATCTTCAGTTTTAGGGGAGAATTTGTTCTCTCTAAGAGAAAAAGGGTCTTAGGTGATGGTCTAGGTAGAGTCAGCCACTGCAGGTGATTTGGAGTGAGGCATAATTCAGTATCTCAGAGTGGATGAACTACAGATTTTTTTGCCTTTTTTTTCCTTAATGAATTAGAGTAATAGAATTACAAAATTACTTGTGTTGAAAGGACGTTTAAACATCCTCATCCACTGCCATAGACCCCTTCCACTAGACCAAGTTGCTCAAATCCCAGTCCAACCTGACCTTGTGAACTTTCATGAATAGGGCATCTACAACTTTTCCAGGCAATTTGTTCTAGTTACTCACTACACACATAATGAATTTTTTTATGCCCAATCTGAATCTACATTCTTTGGTTTTAAAAAGGTTGTCCCTTTTTCTGTCACTATCAGCTCTGGTAAAAAGTCTTTTTTCATCTTATAATAATTCGTTAGATTTTGAGTAGTCATGGTAATGTTTCCCTGCAGCCTTCTCTTCTCCAGGCTGAACAATTCCTAAACCTGTCTTTGAAGGAGAGGTGTTCCAGCCTTCTCATTATTTTTGTGGTCCTCCCAGGAACCTGCTCTAACATTAGAAACATTTTTGACCTTGTACAAAAACTTTATTTCTGCCAGGATAGAATATGAAATTTTCTAACTTCTTATAACACCCTAAATGGCATTTTTTTGCATTCCGGTTTATACTAGGAAGAAAGCCAGGATGTGTTGCCATGAGGACTGGAAAAGCAGGTGGATTATGGGATGTAATAAAGTGTGAAGAAAAGGCAAAGTTCATATGCAAAGTGTGGGCAGAAGGAGTGACACTTCCACCTGTTCCCACAACAACTCCTGTTCCCCAGTGTCCAGAAGGCTGGGACTCAAGCAATCGTATTAGCTTCTGTTTCAAAGTAAGTATGTTGATTATTTCTGCATTAAGGCAGTTTCTGTTTGCTTCACATACATGTGATTAGCTCAGTTTGTCAGAGCATGGTGCTTATAATGCTAGGGTTGTAGGTTTGATCTCTTTGTGGGCCATTCACTTAAGAGTTGGACTTGCGCGTCTCTTAGAATATTCTGTGATCCAAATAAAAATTGGCATACTTGGGTCCTATTGTTTCATAATCTTTTTTCCAGATTATATGTAGAAGTCTTCCTTTCTACTGAAATGCTCATGGTTTTGTTTATTCTGTTTAAGACTAATCTTCAGTTTGATATTCTGTCCTTTAATTCCAGTTCTGTTAAGCTTGTTGTCTGGTTGTTGTCTTGCAGTACACACTCCTATCAGCAATGCTATGTGCTAACTTGACTTAAGGAGTTCATTCCACGCCTGTGTTTCACAGAGGAGAGCACTCCTAAGTGTTGTACTCAGAGCTTCTGTAATCCCCACAGAATATAATTGTAAATCAATTGGTTTTAGATAGTTAATATTTCTTGATCTTGTATATGGTCTGTTTTGTCTGATGGTGACATGCTCTGTTCAGCCTTTCTCAAGAGCAGAGCACAAGAAGACGTGGCTGGAGTCGCAGGAATTTTGCCGGTCCATCGGAGGGGACCTGGCCTCCATTAACGGCAAGGAGGAGCAGTTTGTGATCTGGCGCTCCATCGCGTGAGTATCCACAGCAGGGTCCTCAGCTCCCCTCAGCCAGCCTCCTCATCTTTCTCAAATACTTCTTCTTAGGTGTCTGTGTTCACTTCTGTATAAGCCAGTCTGCATCCTGCATCTGAGTCTGTGTCAAACACACCGCAGAAGCGTAGAGCTGATGGAATAGCAGGAATCGTATGACTGGCAGCAATAACCTCAGAGCTAGTGCTGAAGGATTATTGGCAAGATGCATAGTTAAGCCAACATTTATCATCTGCAGAAAGCTATTTACTGTGGAGTTGATATTATAAAATTACTACAGATGCCATTTGTTTTCACATAAGTGTACAAAAATGGTAACAGCTTAATAAATCTGGATAACATTTGATCTTTTTGTCACTTTTATGAACTAATCAAAAAGCTTAGGCACCTTTAGATTAATTTTTTTCTTACATACGGAAGGTAAATAAGGTTAGTAAGTCCCTGAATTGCAAAAAACAGGCATGAGATTTTGAAATAAGGTGAAAAGCTAAGACTTGCAATAGGACCAGAACAAACCAGGCTCAAGGATCTTGTACATCCCTGGCTAACCAAGAAGCAAGACTGAAACATCATGGCCCTGCAAAATGCTATGACCATGCTAGAATCCCAACTGTGTATTTACAGTAAGGAAGAAGTCTCAGGTGCTTTATTGCCACAAATTGACTGAATATATTCAGTTAAATCAATAAAGTGTGTATGCTTGCAGACAAGGATTAGTTGAAGGTGATATTTTTGAAATGTGATTCACCTGCAGAAAGTAACTCTGAAAACTGTAAGTGCCTTTACAGAGAAAATAAAGAGATGAGAAATGGAGCAACAGTAGCCAGTGAACAATTATACAAAGATATTAAGCCACTTTATGTACAGGAGTTGTACCTGCTAATTTTCTTGATCTGTATTTCAATTGGCGTTAATGCATAATGGTAACAGAAACAGTTACATTTTAATTTATATACACCTTGGTTGTTATTGTTTTTAACAGCATTAAGTTATTCCTTGAGACCTCTTAACTGTAATAAATGATAGATTGTTGAAAATATTGTCATGCCCTTATTAGTATTGGTACTTTTTTTTTTTTTTTTAGAAAAAATGGCTATTATCACCAGAATTTCTGGATGGGTTTATATTACTTGAATCCTGATGATGGCTTTGCTTGGAGTGATGGATCTCCAGTGAGTAATTGAATTTTCCACAGCTGTTATTTTGTATTCCCTGTGCTTCTCAAGTATGTGCAGTATATGTGTTTCTGTGTAATTTTATGCTTAATCATGACCCTCTGTGTTGTGCTCTCTTTAGGAAAGCTAATGAATAGCAATTTCATGGCTTCATTTTTTGGCTACAACATCCAGATTTTTTGATAGGAAGATACACATTGAATCAAGAGGGAAACCAAATGCATATAGACTAAAAGGATGTTCTTATAACTGCAAGGATTTTTTGCATCAAACAGTCCCTCTTTAGTTGTTCTTTTCTTTGCTCATTATCTGCAATGGCTTACATTCCATGGAGATAAAGACACTTTTTTTAATGCCAGTTGGACTTACTGCACTTAAAACTAAGGTATAAAACTGTAGAAAAAGAAGTGATTCTGGAGATGCAGGTGTACTTGATGCAAGGTTGGTCAAGATATATTGATGGCAAATTACAGTACACAAACCTAGAACTGGATTTTATATAGGAAAATTAGAATGGCAGTAATACTTTGCTGAGGCAAATGCCAACATTTTAATTGTATCTGAATAATATCCTATTTTACTCATATTGTATACTTAATTAATATCAAGATGTAGCATGCCCCAACATAAATTATTTTAATAAAATATTAAATGTATTTTGCAGCATTTACGTCCCTTAAAAATATTTATATTCTTCCAAGCGTGAACAAAAATAACTGTTACCTAAACTGCAATCTATTTGCTCTTTGAAGAAAGTTTGAAATGTCAGCATTTGCATAGGAAGATTTTGGTTTCCTCCTACCTAAGCTTTTAACCTGACTATAGGAACAATTTGTAGGTCTGTGCTTTGATGCTGTCTCCTCCCTCTCTCCCTTATTTTATTTCCATATAACAGAATCTTCACAAAACTTCTTCTGTCATAGGTGAGGTATGAAAACTGGGGCTTTGGAGAACCAAATAATTATCAAGGAATTGAACTTTGTACAGAGATCAGTGGTGATTCCAGCATGCTTTGGAATGACAGGCACTGTGATTATATGTATGGATGGATTTGCCAAATAAGAAAAGGTATTGCTTACTCCTATGCAGTAATGTAATAAGATATTTTCAGCTGATGTTTACCTTAAGTTTAAGAAATAAAGAATTTCAAAACCTCTTTATAAGAATCGTTCCCTGTGAAATGAGAAACATCATAGTGGTATAAGGATTTCTATGCGTTTGAGGTATTTAAAGATGCAGAGCCTTTAGTACCTTGCTGGGACTTCTCACTGTTCTTTCTCTGTGATTTCAAAAGGGGTAATGTGGTACTTGATCAATTGGGAATTTTACTTTGAATATTCATGTTCACATTTTACTTTTCATTTAGAAAATTCATCCCTTCTTCAACAAATCTTATTATGGATACTGTTTTTCTGAGTTGACTTTCAAGTTATTGGCAAATAGTTTGCAAATCAGTTCACACACTTGATTTTTTTATGTGTGAAAAATCCCTCCTTCATCTGCCTCAGATGCTGTTTTGTCTCTTAAGAATGTGTCATTTCAGGATGGAGCCTGGTTTTGAGATACGATATTCTATATTCACATGTTGATTACTTGCTAAGTTCTCATGAGATATGTGTTTGGATGCTTTTTATTTATTGAAGACATCAAGACAATATTTATAATTTAGGAAAGACTTGAGTTCCACTAGCAATGCATCTATTTAAATTTGAGCTTTTTAGAGAGTGCACATTTAAGTGTTTTACTGCATTTTTACAGTGGGATGGAGAGCAGCAAGATAAAGCTGCTGCATTACATTATTGACAATAAATATCAGCTCTGCCTTA
Organism: Alaudala cheleensis; assembly: GCA_013398995.1. Classification (NCBI taxonomy): domain Eukaryota; kingdom Metazoa; phylum Chordata; class Aves; order Passeriformes; family Alaudidae; genus Alaudala; species Alaudala cheleensis. The sequence goes on from VWYE01029073.1 coordinate 59,013, forward strand.
TATTGGTAAAAGAATTTCTTAGGCATAGATTTTCTTAATGGATGTCATTATTGTGAGATTATATTTTAGCATGAAATTAATTGGTAAGCCTAAACTGACAGAGTATAATAAATTGCTTTTCTGAGATACTAATGATAACATCCAAGATGCCATCTCCATGATGCCATAGGGAAATTCTTTTTCCATAATGGACTAGATAATTTATTGACATCTTTTCCAGTGAGATTTTATGTAGGGAAATTTTTAAGATCAAGGTAGAAGTTTCTCTCAACCAAAGAAAGATGGAAAGAACCTCACTCTGTAGTAGTTAGGGCACACATCAGGTAATAACCCAGCCTGCATTCCTGATGCCTCTGGTTTAAACCAGAATTCAAGTATTTATGACCAGGGAAAAAGAGAGAGAGGGAGATCCAGGACAACTGTCTTAAACAGAGTTAATGCTTTGGGACATAAGGTTTACTGCTTTCAATGAATAAAATAATTATGTGATTCAGGTAAAGTTCAAGGTATTTATTATACTTTGCATTTAAGGAATATCCTCAGGGAATAAGACTATGTATTTAAAATTGAATAATATACCAAAAATAAGAGATTTAGGCTATTTAGCTCCTTATGCATTTTGGTGTTAAATCCATTACTAACCGTAAAAGTCAATGTCAGTAATTAAACAATGCCTATTAGTCACAGTAAATATCTTCTCTTCAGACAGAATGTATACAATCCTAATATTTTTTTTTCATAGGGGCAAGTGTGAAGCCTGAACCAACAGAATCTCCTGCACCTGGTAAGTGTTAGTGCTATTGCTCTTTGTGTGTGTGTGTTCAAAAGCATGTTAAAATTTTATTAAGAAGGAAGTCTTGTATCTCAGGAGCAGAATAGTTAGCTTGGCAATTATCTTACAGAATACAGGACCACTGAGGATGGATGGATTATACACGAAGACAAGCAGTACTATTTCAGCACAGAGAATGCTCCTATGGAAGAGGGTCGCAAGTTCTGCAAAAAGAACTTTGGAGACCTTTCTGTCATTGAGAGTGAAAGTGAAAGAAAGTTCCTCTGGCGATATGTAAGAAAAATTATTTAATTCTATGAAATTAACCTTCCAAAACAAGTGAGCATGGGCACAGGTCCTTTTCTCTGTGGTGTTTGCCCTTCGGGTTTTGATAGTGAAATTGCAGTTACTCTAAGCTAGATTAGTATGAAGAACAAACTAATGCTAACTTTTAAGGGATCTTTGCAAAAAGTATTACACTGGTGAGCTATGACTGTGGGGGATGTCTTAAGTAGTGGATCACAGCAGCAATTGACTTACTTGCAACACTCAGAACATTGGCTTTAGATCTTATCTGTTCATCTGGGCTGTAGTCTACCCAGTAGTCTCTTTTTGGTCCTCAAGTTTGCTCCTTTGCCTCCTTCTTTTTGTGAGAATATAATTATGGAGAGAGAAGAAACTGGGACATAGATTATGCCATGAGAAAGAGCTTTGAAATCCTATTTCCCTTATCATTGGAATTGTTTGCTTTTTCTGCTGGCTGCGGGCAACTTATTTTTAATCAGGAATGTACTTAAAACTTATATTTGAACTACATTTCCTGAGCTGGCTGAAGAGTGAGAGGACACACATGGACATGTATCACTTTATAGCCAAAAGGCAGGAAGGGGCTTGTCTTTGCAAGAAATGAGTCAGATAAAGTCCACTGAAGAAACTGTGCAATAGGTGCTGATTTCAGTGGCTTTCAAGTAAAACTGTGAGAAGTGTTTGTACAGTGACCACACATTTTGGCCTATGGTGAAGTTTGACTGTGGGCTGTCAGCTGTGAGCTGCTTTAACTTAAATGTTGTAGCTAGAGAATGTAGCTAGTACAAATCCTCTGTCAGTTAGAAATATATTACTCATCAGTAACATTTTATATGACAATAGAGGACATTTGTAAAATTTTAATTTCTGCGTTCTAGATGCTGAAAAATGGCAAAGATGATGCATATTTCATTGGTTTACAACTGAGTATTGACCAGCGTACAAGGTAGGTCCTACCTAGCTTTGAGTCTTAAACACGATTGTGCTTTCAAGTGGATTGATTCCATCTTAATTTAGCTCTAGACGATCCAGGAGAAATGCTGCATGTTCCCTGAATTCACTCAAAGGTAGATGAAAAATTACACTGCAGTTAATGTATTTTGAATTTTTATTTGGGAATTCTAGTTTCCTTTATTATGTGATTTATACAGAAAACGTAAATAGATGTTTGAACTGTAAATATATATAAGACTTCTGGTAGGTAAAAATGTTCTTTTTTCCTATCTTTAATTGTTGAGAACAGACACTAAATACAAAACAAATGAAACCTATTTCTTTTTCTTGAAAATGATAGCTGTTGCATTGTGAGGTCAAGCAGGTTTTCTGCAAGCCTTTCTGAATGTCAGTATGCAACACCATATTGATTTTGACATGTGATGTTAATTCAGGCCTGGATTCAGTCTGTGTTTGAAGTGCCTGGATCAATGCCTAGTAATTCTCAGTTCTCCTTATAGTCCACAGTAACAATGAGGGACCTAGCCTCTGAAAAAGAGGTGTTTCTGCCTTGCTGGTTTTGTAGGGACCCTAAGATGAATATCCTTTTAAGTACCTTGTGCATGTGTCCAAAGAATGAACCTGGGCACATCTGTCACTTGCAGACCACTAGAAAGATGTGTCCTAATAAATTGCTTGGTTACAATTTAGTCCTTCATTGTCTAATCTATCTGGATGTTCAGCTTTTTCAGTGTTTACATTTTTCCTTGTTTATCTTTGAGCAGAGAGTAAGTTTAGTGCAATGAGTAAAGAGGCAATTTGGTTGAAAAACCTTGTACATTTTACTATGAACAGCTGTATTAACTATAGAGCAAAGTTACTTTTTTAACATGGAAGAAGTTCTATTTTATTATGTTAAGGATAATTTTGTTGTATTATTTTTCTTAAGCTGGATGGATGGCACTCCAGTGAATTATTTGGCATGGGCACCACATGAACCCAACTTTGCAAATAATGATGAAAACTGTGTAGTTATGTATAAGAATTTAGGTGAGTTTTTTATGTTCTTTCATGAATTTAATTATTTGTGTGTTTGCATCACAACATTTTTTTTCTTCTGAGAAGCACCCCTTTCGTTTGTTTTTTGTTTTTGTTTTTTTTTTTTTCTCTTTTGCAAAAAGTTATTGAAGTAGACAGTAGTATTACTTACAGGACTCAATAGTTTTGTACTCTTGTGCTTACCTTAAGCCTAACATGGGGAATATCTGATAGAGGTCTGTGGCTAGAGATCTATGGTTGTGATTGCTGGTTGATATTTTTTTATTAAAATTGACCTAATGTGTCACTATGACATTTCTAGTACCTTGTTCTACAAAGCTTTTAACATTCTGTAATTACAGCGTGTATAAAGTGGCATATTTTTCCTAGACACTGATATTGAATGGTGATAAACTGAGGGAGAGCTTTGATGTTATCTTTCAACGGAAAGTACTGTATGTGAGAAGCAGTGAAACTGATTTCTATTAACCAGCTTGAGATGTGGTGTCATACAGTTCTCCATTTATCTTACACCCAGGATTTTGGAATGATATAAACTGTGGCTATCCAAATTCCTACATATGTGAAAGGCACAACAGTTCCATTAATTCAACTGTTCCTCCAACAACATTTTCAACTCCAAGAGGATGTCGTCCATCTTGGCTTTCTTTTCATAATAAGGTACCATAACAAATACAGTCCATGCTGGATGTTTGGCAAAGCATTAAACAGAAAACAAGGGAATTTTTTAATCATGCTGTTTCTTATTAAAACAAAATGTTGTTGTTTTTATTCAGAGAGCAATGACACATGCTTTCCTTTGTTTGCCCATCCATTGTTTTGCAGAAGTGCTTTTCTGATGCCTCTGATGAAGCAAATTCAGTTGCAGTTGATGAAAGACAATTCTCTAGTCAGCTCTTCAAATCTTTTGATACAAATTTAGTCAGAATACCTAAAATATTTATTCCTTGATCTTGGTCTTCTCTAACCAAACTGTGATGCTTTTTACTGACTACATTTTGTCTTCCTTAACATTACTAACATGGTATCCATTGTAGAATAGAATTAATGATCAGGCAGACTAAGATAACTCAGCGCTGTTGGCTGTCTGTAGAAAAGTCAGGATTTGCTTATTTTCTAGGGATTTCTGATTAAATCTAGTTTTTGAGCAAAACACTTGAATGAGACTTCTAATTTTATATAGAACCATGACCAACTCAAAATCTCATATAAAACTGAATGTGTTTTTTCAGATAAATGCATTATTTTACTGCCTTTTCTCCATCCTGCTCTGTTTAAAACGGTGATTATCAATTGAGTGATATTGGAGTAAATATAACATATAGAGAATTTGTTCATATTTTAGTGTTACAAAATATTTGGATCTACAGAAGAGGAACGTGTTACTTGGCATGCTGCACGAACAGCTTGCTTGAATTTGGGAGGAAACCTGGCCTCGATCCCTAATGAGCAAGTGCAAGGTACTGTGCACAGTTTTCTAGCAAATCCATGGGATGGCATTTAATCCTTACAGGCTGGCTGGGTATTTCATCTGAATACAAACAGATTTGAATAATGATTGCACATCTGATTTTTGTTCCAAAACATGTAATTTTTAGAAATCTTCAATGAAGTCTTGAATCTGCCAAATTTTAGTGTTGGCTCAGATATGTATATATATGCGTATATTGTCCTGGCAGCCAAAGTAGTGTTTTTTCCTACTTGCACATGATGCCAGCTGGACCCTGCAATTTCCATTCCAAACACTGTGATTTCACTAGGTGGCATTAACTTGCTGCATGGCTTTCCTACTAAATCAAGCACAACACCTTGAGGATGAGAACTTGCCTGTGGGTAACTTGAAACAGGTTTGAGTGCTCATACACACACCCAGAGCTCACCACACAGACGTGCCACATTTCACTAGAGGAGCTAATTGTGAGCTGAGAACCTCCAAGCCCCCTCAGAGAGATGAACAGGGGAAAGCTGCCTCATGTTTGAATAAGCAAGACACATGTTCAAACTAAAAATGGGGGAAGACCTTGATAGATGCTAGATTGACTTTGATAGACAGACCCATTTTTTGAGGCATACTGTTTTTATCCTACATGTGAATGTGAAGAAAAACAGATGCCGCAAAACACATGCTGTCTGTGAGAGAGAGAGCACACTGAAAATTGTAAAACATTCTGAGCAATTAAATAGTTTTAATTTAAACTGCTGATAAGAACTTAGTGCTAGTTATGTTTTTCACTTGTGAAAAGCTGAAGAATAAAAGTTTCATTTTTCAAACAGTTATTTTCTTATTCTACATAATTTCTGCAATAGAAATTTCAGGTGGTTAATTCATGCACAGGACTTGAAAGGTAAAAGAGAAATGAGCAATGGAGCTATTAGCACAAAACTATTATCATTGCAGGAAATGCAGGCATAAAGGCCTGAGCTCCTGTTACACTTTCTGGCAGAACAGCATTGCTAGTGTTTGGCAAAGGAACCTGCAGGTTTCATTCCTGGAGGAGTAAGCTGCATACACTTAAAAATGCTGAAGGTGATGCTGTTTAGGTTTTGCGGTTTTTTTTCTGTTTTCTGTGCTCTTCACACATATATTTGTAGTTCTGTAGTCTGTTCTATTAGTGAGTGGTTTTCCCAGTATTTTCCTATGGCCTTTCCTTAAGCTGGAAGACAAAACAAATTCCAGAGCTCCAAGCCCCAGGAGGTAAAAGGCTCTGTGCTTTTATGGTTCTTCCTGGGAACCAAGGCCGAGAACAACTCTTTGAGATACATTCTCATGGACAAAGTACAGCCAGTGCTGAAGGTGGGGGGCCTCCAGAGAAGGGGCTAATGCTAATAATGCTAATTTCCTAACCTATAAAAATGTACTCCCCCCTGGGAGTGACGTGGGCTTTTGTGAACATCTTTCCATAAGTGCCCCTGAAAGCCTTCAAATAAAGATCCCCTTTTATATCATCTCCTTACTGAAATTATCTTGAGTTTCATTTCCAGGTTTGGGAAAAGGCAACAAAGGAAGGTGAATGATTAACAGTGCAGGCAGAAATGAATCTATTCTTTTCAGAGGAAAAAAAATTCATAACCATAACTGCAGCAGCTGGCAGAAGCTGCTGGTGTATTCATTTTATCACNCTGTTTAGGTTTTGCGGTTTTTTTTCTGTTTTCTGTGCTCTTCACACATATATTTGTAGTTCTGTAGTCTGTTCTATTAGTGAGTGGTTTTCCCAGTATTTTCCTATGGCCTTTCCTTAAGCTGGAAGACAAAACAAATTCCAGAGCTCCAAGCCCCAGGAGGTAAAAGGCTCTGTGCTTTTATGGTTCTTCCTGGGAACCAAGGCCGAGAACAACTCTTTGAGATACATTCTCATGGACAAAGTACAGCCAGTGCTGAAGGTGGGGGGCCTCCAGAGAAGGGGCTAATGCTAATAATGCTAATTTCCTAACCTATAAAAATGTACTCCCCCCTGGGAGTGACGTGGGCTTTTGTGAACATCTTTCCATAAGTGCCCCTGAAAGCCTTCAAATAAAGATCCCCTTTTATATCATCTCCTTACTGAAATTATCTTGAGTTTCATTTCCAGGTTTGGGAAAAGGCAACAAAGGAAGGTGAATGATTAACAGTGCAGGCAGAAATGAATCTATTCTTTTCAGAGGAAAAAAAATTCATAACCATAACTGCAGCAGCTGGCAGAAGCTGCTGGTGTATTCATTTTATCACCACATTCCATGCACAATGGATTAGTGGATTGAATGTAATTCATAATGTTCATCATGGATGAATATCAGCTGACATGAGAGCTAGCCACCTTAGCTAAAACACATCAGCACCCACCTGGACTGTGCAAAGCTGTGATAAGTGATCGGCTTGTGTTTAATAGTTCTGTTAAGTCTCATTTGAAGCACATTTCTTGTGTATTTTTTTCCCTGCAAAGGCAGTGCAGGCTGATGCCCAGCTGTCCAGGGAGTGAAGAAACACTGCCTGTGCAGATACACAAATGGCAGGAGCTCGGTGCAACCTGGGGGGCAACCACTCTTGTGGGATTATCAAAATGTAGCCTCATGGCTGTTAAGGTCTTGAACTAGGTTTCTGAAGTGTCTTGAGACATTTTGAAAACAATTTCTGTCATGTTTTTGGGGTTCATCCCAGTACCAGCTAGGATACTTAGATGAAGTATTTTGCCCAAAGCCACAGTTATATATGTCTAGTTCCCCATTAATCAAACTCAACATTCATCTCCTTTTCATCTCACCTGCTTGTGTTATCAGCAGTGGAGTGTTCTGTATTCAGAAAAAGTCTTATCTCAGAGAGGCCAAGCATTTCAACTGTCCTATATTAAAATAATTCCTCTGTTTCTTTGCATTTTTTTTTATTCTAGCTTTCCTTACCTTCCATTTAAAAGATTTTGTCACTGAGGCATGGATTGGATTAAATGATATAAATCATGAAATGAGGTTCCTCTGGACAGATGGAACAGGGGTTTACTTTACAAACTGGGCCAAAGGCTTCCCATCAGGACATCTGGATTTATATGCCTATAGTGGCCAGGTAAATAGCAATCACAAACTGTTCACTGAAATTTGATTTTATAGAGTCATAGAATCATTCAGGTTGGAAGAGGTTCTAAGATTGTTTAGTTCCACTGTTAGTACAGAACTGCCAAGGCCACCACCAAACCATGTCCCTAAGTGCTGCATCTACACATCTACACATTTTAAATACCTCCTGGGATGGTGACTTAACCACTTATCCCTGGACAGCCTCTTCCAATGCCTGAAAACTCTTTTAGTGATGAAATTTTTCCTAATATCCAATCTAGTTGTGTCAATTTCTTAGCACAGCTTTGGGCCATTTCCTCTTGTCCTATCACTTGTTCTGCTAGGGAAAAGAGACCTACACCCACCTTGCCTAAGATTGAATTAAAGCATTTTTGGTGATTTTAGGCATGTCACTGCTTGACTTGCTACTTTCATGCTTGTATACATGTTGAATATAAATCCAGGTGGAGTGAATGGTTTTGAGCCCTTGTGCAGTTGCTGTATCAGCTGGTGACGGGATCTGTGGAGTGCTCAAACAAAGGACTTGTTTCAGTTTTCAGTTCTCTGTGTTCATGAAGGCTTCACAGCTTTTGTGTTCAGCCTGTGTTCTCTCATGGGCTGTGAAGAGGGCAGTGATTCTCCTGCCCCGTGGCATTTCCCCAAAAGCACAACAATGAGAACATCCTCCTGGTGCTCTGGCAACAGCTGTGCCGGAAGCTGGCAGGTTTCCCAATTGGCATGTCCTTTGCAAGGGGGCATTTACAAACATTCCCCTGAAACAGGTGCCTTACATATAAGCAAATAAGCAAATTCTGCCAGTGACAGCTGCAAAAGGACACAAGTCTATAAAAAGACAGCCTTCAAATTTTTACAAGGAAAAAACCCCCAAAACCACAAGCTGATCTGATAGGTCACAGAGTTCATTTCTCTCTGACCACGTGTGTGTAATCTGGAACTACAGCACTTTATAGTGCTAAATCTGTTTCTCTTGAATCGTGTTTTTAATGTAGAAATTTTATTTTTTATGTATAATATCCTTTCCCATGTCTTTGAATGCAGCACCTTCTTGTCTCTAAAGGAGGAATAAAATTAGGTAGAATTTGAAGTTCCAAAGGAAAATATTTTAAAAATACTACTTCTTAAATAAAAAATATGTTTGTCTCTTTTTATGTAAAGTAGTAGGACTTTTAAGAAGTCTTATGTGACGACTCATAAAGTCCCTTTTTCATAAATTTTAGATTTATTTTTTGATCTTAGCAAAAATGCTATCATAGCTAGTACAAATTAGTACACAATTGTTCAGTTTGAAAGATTTAGATCCCAATGCTTTTCACCCACAAATGAAGTAATTATCTGAACAACGTCTCATGGACAGCAAAAAGCAAACAGGTAAACAGAATAAAATAAATATGGATGTTTCATTACACAAAGCCACTTGTAATCCTGCAGGCTTTTGCACTAATCACTGTTTATTTCATACATGCTAGTGTAATTTCTAGCTATTGTGTCCATGTCAGAGAAGTTGAAATGTCATAGTAAGGGTGGTACTGACAGAGCAGTGGCTAATAAAAATATTTAGCTGTTCTAATTTTGCTGTGTGCACTATTACAGCTTGAAACAATAAATTGCTGTATTGCACTTTAAGGGTTCTGTTTCTGGGGCAAAGTTATCCAGTCTTTTCTGCAGTGATTGATCTAATTTATCTTCAATTTGTCTGTGACTCCTCTCCATGCTGTATGCCTGAGGATTGAGAATACTGGAATTTCTCTGGTCCTCCTACTTACCCCAGTGTAGAGGAATAAAGTAACAAAGAGATCTGTGAAGGATTTGAACTTCCACATCACTTGTGGGACTTAAAACTTGTGCTTTTAAATGTTACAAAGATGTGAGAGTAAAATTACTGCAATACTTATGTCTGATGATGTAAATGGAGTACCAAAGTTTAGTATTTGCTTTTTCTAAATAAAAATATTTAGCTATTTTTAGAGATTAAAATATCTCTTTGCCTCGAGGCTGATTGTGTTGCCATGAAAAACAAACCTGTTAAGGAAGCAGGGAAGTGGGCTGATCAGAGCTGTGATAACAGCAGAGGATATATATGCCAAATTAATGCAGGTACTTCTCTTTTTTGTTATAACCAAGCCTTTTTTTTTTTTCCCAGGAAATTGCTTAAATATGTGGATTTAAACATAATTTTGCTTCCTATAAAGATAAATGCACAAATTGTTCTTCAGGCAGGAACAAAAGGGTCAAATAATCAGATGTGTCAGAAGTCTGGTTAGTCACTGCTCTCATCTGACCCTTCCCAGCAAATGCTGTGTTGCTGTTTCCTTGAGCTGGAATTTGTATCTGCATTTTGTGTCTAGTATGACCCTAGGATATGACATTTGTTCCATAGTTTTTTTTTAAATTTTCTGAGCACATTGGCTTTCAAAATATCTTATGGAAAATACTGGCTTGTACATGTAGCATGACCTGTCTGGAGTGAGACTGTAACTCATCTGCACTGAACTTGAGCAAAATCACCTCCAAAAAGAGATTAAAATATTTAAATCTAGCATCTCTTTAAGTATCTGAGTAATTTTTAGGGACTGGTCTGTTGTGAACATTTTATTTCTTGGGAAAAACATTCTTGGAAAATGAAACAGTTTCTGCAAACCATTGCATTTGATAAAAAAGATTTTATGTAAAAATTGTGACCTAATCCTGAGTAATTTCATTAATACTATTTTTGATGATTATACAGAATGCTCCTTTATTCTTTGTCAGAAGTTGCTTTAAGCAGCTCTTTTCCTTTATACAGCTTTGCAATAGAATTTTACTACTGGTGCTGTCTTAAAGCATAGTGCATCTAACCCATGCTGATTAAAAATCATGGAATATGAAATAACGAGGAAGACTTTTGTTTAGTTCTATTCACAACCACAGCAAAATCATACTCCCCTTTTGAACAAGTATATGGACCTCTTTTCACCTTCTATTTTACAGAAGCTGAATTTCTGCCTTCTACAACTTCATCCTCATCCAACGTTATCCATTATGGGAATAGTAGTTACTTGTTCATCCGTACCAAAATGACATGGGAGGATGCATGGAAAAACTGCAAACAAAATCAGTTTGACCTTTCCAGTGTCTTAGACCCCTACAGTCATTCATTCCTGTGGCTGAAGATGTTAAAGTATGGGGGGCCTGTGTGGATTGGTCTTAACAGTAATGTGGTAAGAACATTGAACTGATTGAACATGGTGTTGCTTCTCTCATGGACAAATCAGGAACTGAAAAGTCTTGTCATCTCTCTTCAGCTTATTTGTTTATATCTTGGACCTAAATACTTCTTTCTGCTGTCAGAGGAATCCATCCTCTTCTGTTAATCTGATTAAATTGTATATATTGCACATGCTTTTCCCATTTTTTCTATGATATTCCACTCTGTGCACTTCCAAATAAGGTATTTTAGGCTAGCATCTTGGAATATCTCTTTATAAAAATCAGGTATAAATGTGACATATATGTATAATATAAAATTCTCATATTTTAGAATTTACAGAAGAAATCATCTGTTTTAATAATGATATTTAATTTTGAGAACTATAAGAAGGTGCTATTACTGTGTATATTTAAAGATTCTTGAGGGTAGTTAGCAAAATAATTACTTTACCTAGTTTAATTTTGTCTCCCTCTTCTCAGTTGTTTGGTATTTTAATACTTTCTGCGTATTTAAATGCAATGTTTTTTTCTTCTTGGCACCAGTTGTCCTACGCACTCCATTTGGCTGAGCAAATGAAAAAAAACCCCAAATATATGAATATAACACACTACTTCCCAAAATTCAAAAGATGCCTCCAGCATTAATCACCAGGATGAATCACTGAGTTAACCAGTTTTGGTGGGAAATGATTGCAGTTTTAAATGTATTTCAAGTTAAAATTGTCTATGTGTCTCTAAACTTCTGGGGAAACAGCTAGTGCAAAGATCAGTCATCAGAATTTCACTCCCACACATTAAATGAAATTGTTATTAGTCCCAAATTAAAGGCATTGTTAAGTTCAACATTAACTCAGAGTCACTTTGCGTTTTCTTTCTCTGAAAAGTACTTGTTGCACTGCTGCATTTCTCAATAAATATCTGTTTGTCACAAGAAAAATTTCAAAGTTTGGGCCATTTGTATTTGTTATTTGTTTCTAAGGAAAGCCCCAATCCTTTTGGCATTAATTACTATATAGACAGAGGAGATTGATGGAATTTAATCATTCCAGTTGATGTTTTTTTTTCCTTAGACCAATGGGCGTTATGAATGGATTGATAACTGGAGAATGAAGTACACCAAATGGGCTGAAGGGGAGCCAAAGCAAAAAATAGGCTGTGTCTATCTTGACATCACTGGAGTCTGGAAGACAGGATTCTGCAATGAAAGTTACTTCTCTGTTTGCAAAAAGTCTGATGGTAAGAACTTGAATCTGACCCTTGCAATTACAATCTCATTAGAGACGCTGGGATTTATTTCAAGAGCTAAATGAAATAATTAGAATTTACTTAGGTTGAATTGGGCTACTTTAAAATTAGGGCAAACACATAGTAAGAAAGAGCTAATAGGGCTGTGAATAGCTATCACTTTATATCAGTAATGTTAGATACATTTTGGAAAGCTTAGACTCACATTACTCTGCTATTTATTCTGCTGTTGAATAAACTTGGAATACCAAAAACCTCAAAAATAAAAAGACAGTGAATGTAAGGGAGTAGTCACATGCTTTTTTAAAACTATTTTCAATCAGTTCAAGCTCCCACTGAACCCCCTCAGCTTCCAGGAAAGTGTCCTGAATTGGAAGGACACAGGTCCTGGATCCCTTTCCGAGGTCATTGCTACTACATTGAATCTTCATCTTCAAGAAACTGGGCCCAGGCATCTCTAGAATGTCTTCGACTAGGTGAGTACCCTACTTTATGAGCACATATTCCTGACTTGTTTCCCTAACTGTGGAAAACCGAACATGTGTTACATGTTTTTGTGATTTCGAGGACGGTCCAAGTGTTGGACAAGACAGTTGCATCCAATTATTGCCTTAATTTGGGAGGTAATGGAGAACCTCTGTCTACCAATGGCCCACACTGTGTCTCATGCATGTGTGACCAGGCATGAGAGGAGCTGTGTGGCCTGAAGATCATGAAAGTGAAAAACTCGTACTTTGACCCTGATAAGAGATAAACAGCTTCATCCACAGCAGCCACTAAAGCTTGTTTTAATGGAATTTGTATATTTTGTCTCCTTGATCTAATTTCCCCCTTGATTATTGCAGTTTTATGCCACTGGGGTGAAAGTTACGGTTCTGTTGTCTGGATAATAAATGTGTAAACTAGGGCTGTTGTGCAGTTTCATTCTCTCAGCTTCTTTGGGAAAGGGATGAAGATTGATTATGCTGGACTTCATTTGTCTGTAGCACTGTTCACAGAATGGGTGCAATGTGACTTAGGTGTCTGGTCTCCTATTAGATGATGCAGAGATCTCATTCACTCTCTAGCAGAACTGATTATAGCATTATCTTCACTAGAATTATATCTTGACATGTGGACAGTAAAAACTTATCAGTGAAACCCATGGCAAATGTAGTCACCTGGTACTGGGTGAGAAGATTCCCCCTCTCTTTTCTGTTACTCAGTTCCTGGGTTCTAATGAAGCAGTTTCTTGATAGGAAAATGAGAATGCTTTCCACTGGAAAACATCGCTAAGAGATTTTTCTTTCCCTGTGTTTTCCAGGTGCTTCTTTGGTCTCAGTTGAAGACTCAGCTGAAGCCAACTTTCTGACCTACAATCTTGAACCACTTGAAGGGAAAACATCAACATTTTGGACAGGAATGTACAGAAACGTGGATGGTACCTTCTCCGCTTTTAACGTCTTTTTTTTTTAGTGAATAATTAGTGTAATCTGTTTGACATGAGTGTTGAAAATTTCAAATTATACTTCTGTAATAAAAAAGGTAAAGCAAGGCAGAATAGGTAACAAGCTGCTTTAATTAAATCCTAAATTTGATGATTATTGCTTTCACATTAATGCAATTAATATTCAGTTAGATTATATCTTTATGATAGATTTTAAAGTACAGTCTTGTACTGTTCAGGCAAAAAATGACAGTATAACTGTCAGTGGCAGAGTTGCAAAATAGTTCAGGAGATTCGAGGTGGGGTTTTCTTGAGTTTTGGAAGATAATTTTTACAACTGCCTACCCAAGCACTTGAATGACAGACTTCATAGGGGTAAGATAACTTTTCAATTACATTGCTTGAATCTTAACCAGGACTAGTGAAAATTTTTGGTAAAGAAAACTTGAGAGTAGTCATTTATATGATAACACATAGAGGAAAGCTGAGGTTTACTCATGTGGTCAACTGACACAAAAAATATTTCTTAAAGTGGTTCTAGAGCAGTGTAGAACAGCACACTTCTTGCAGTGATCATAAAAACAAGAGTTCTTCAGCTCTTCATTATAGCTCTAAAAAGTGATTAGAGCAATTTCAGCATAACTGCATAGCTAAATTTCATACTTTTATGTGTGTATCCAGATTGTATTCAGTTGCCATGTCCTCACACGAAGGGTGTCAGGAATTGTAAAAAAAGACCCCAAAATGCAAAATATATAGAATCTTGTAAGAATACAAAATACAGTTTTCATGCTGAGTCTAAGAATTTGCTTGAGTACAACTTACAGTCACAAGGAGTACATTTATTCTAAATAAATAGCGCTATTAAAAGAAAGAAAGGAAAAAGGAACCGGAAGGAAGAAGTAGAAAGTCCCAAGCATAGCTGAGCAACAGTGATCACAAGATTTTGGAAGGAGATTTGTAAAAAGGAAAATCATCTGTTTAAAGCTTGTGGAAATTAGCAGAAACTGGAAAACAAATGGAATAAAATTGGACCTAGAAAAAATTCAGTGTGGGCTTTGAAAAGAGTAACACAAAACCTTCCTGCAAATTACTGAAATGAGGAGCATTCTGGTGAATTTAAATTTTAACAACACTTATTTCTATAAATTGATTGAATAATGGACACATAGCGTAATTGCTATGACTTCTGGAAGATTCTTCCTGGAACTGTCTTGCCTTTGCAATGCCATAAACCAGATTTGTCTGCCATTTTTCAAAAACTGATATTGTATCGTTAAAACTTAGCATAAAAACTTAAGGGCAACATGTTGTGTCAGAAGTACATAGTTCAGTGGACTGTCTCCAAAAGTGGTGGCAAGTAAATTTCTCACGAAGGCAATAAATGAGGGAGCATGTGAAGGTGTCAGTATGGAAATTAATACTATCTCTCTTTTTCTTTATTTAATTTTTTTTTTTTCAATTAGGGCAATGGTTGTGGCTAGATGGCACAGAAGTGGATTTTGTCAACTGGAATGCAGGAGAACCTTCTCCTCAACAAAATGAGCACTGTGTTGAAATGTATGCAGACTCTGGGTATTGGAATAATTTCTATTGCTCTTCCTACAGGGGATATATTTGTAAAAAGCCAAAAAGTAAGTGCTGCATTTATGTATTAGTTTTATGTATGGATTATGCTCTCTGTATGCTACTATTGGTAGATGGCCATTACATACAATGCATTTTAGCTGGATATTCTGAGTTTTTATAAATGCCAAAGGATGCACATTTCCATGCCAACAGAAACATAGAATGACTCTTATCAGAAAGTAGTTGTGGACTGTAGTCAAGTCCTTTAAGAATTGCTTTTAAAAGACTGTGTTCATATCTTAACTGCATCTAGCATGTACACTTGCAAGTTTGTGTATTTTCTATTGACAGTTGTTGAGAAATCACAATGTAAGGACCATGCCCTGCATACACAAATCTGTCTCATCCATATGCAGTCATATTCCTCAGGGTATCCCCTCTGCTCTGCCCATGGGGTAGCCACTTTTTTTCCCTCTGCCAGTCTCATGTGCACGTGTTTTCTGAGTATGATGTAGTGTTTCTATGAATTGAGTATTTATGAAGTGTGTATTTTTTTAACGGCTTGGGATCTTTTGTGTCTGTGTCCTCCTGTTTTGAACAGATGAATGAATGAAAAGCAGAGCAAATAGCACAGTTATAGCATGTGCTGAACTGAAGTTGTCGTGAAAATAACTGAGTGTGCAAATTTGACAGTAGGGATATCTCGTGCATATGTATGCCTAAAAGTCATCACAGTAATTTCTTTCAGTATATATTGCAATAGCAAAATCTCTTATGCTTCCTAAGAAGGTTGAAATGTGTAGCTGCAATATACCCACTTCCTCTACAATACTGGAAATGAGAGAAATTCTGCTATCCTTTCTGTAAATTTCTTCTCACGCAAAATTGTTCTTACTTACTCAAATGCTTGTAATGATGACTTTGTATTTTACAGGAAATACTGCAAAATGTCAGTATATCCACCCTTTCAGAGTCTATTTATCTGTATTTTTGCATTGTCATTGACAAAAATTCATAGATGTGGCTACCAAGTGTTAAAATATATCACCACTGTTCCTTTTTGACCATTCAATTCAACTATTTGTGCTGATACTGGCATTCACCTGTTTTGATGCTGAGCCTTTGCAAAGAGCTGAAGCAGATGAAAGCTAGTTACTTTTTTTGTAGGATTACCTTCAGCCAGTCTAGTCTACTGGTCTGGAATGCCATGGATTGAGCCTAATTTCAGTGTCAATGCAAGGATTATATAGTCACTCACCCCAAAACACAGGACACAATCTAGAAATGCAGCTTTTCTTGGCCTAGTTTTTCAGAACTATTCTATTTGCAGAATTTAAACAAATTATTAAATAGCTACAGACCAATAAATGGAGCATTAGAAGCATGGTTTTACTGAGTTGCACTGGCTGTTGCTGATTATATTTACTGTTTTCTGAAGAGACTGAAACACAAAAGTATGACTGAAGTCTTCCCATAGAACAGATATTGTTTGTTTTCTGTTTCATTTACTGGGTGGATTTTTACCAAAGTAATTTGAGAGTTCTGTAGCAGGTCTAGTCCATAAAGTATCTAACATTATTTCATAAGTGAGGAGGAGCTCGGCCTGGAGAAGAGAAGGTTCTAGGGAGACCTTAGAGCACCTAAAGGGTTCATGGGACAGCTAGAGAGGGAATTCTTATAAGGGCCTGTAGTGACAATCCAAGGATGGAGATTCATAACCTCCCTGGGCAGCCTGTGCCAGTACTCAGTCACTCTCACAGTGAAAAATTGTTTCCTGATATTCAGAGGGAACATCCTGTGTTGCACAGTGGTGTCCACACCCTCTCTTCTGTCACTGGGCAGAACTATGGAAAAGATGTAAGTGGGGACAGTTAAAAATAATTTAAATTCCTGAGCTCTCCTTTTTCAGAATGGAACATGATGCATTCATTCAAGATTTAGTAATAAACTGATTTTATATCCATATGGCAAAATAAAGACCTTCATCTTAATTGGTGGCCCATTTACCCAGCAGGCCAGATTTCATGGTCCAGATGTTAAAATTTAAATGAGCTACAAACCTTTCAGTTCAGATGTGATACCTGCTAGGACACTGAAGTTCATGAGTGATTTCTAATGTCTGTGCAGGTGAGCCATCAAAGTCTCTTGGCAAACCAAATTTATTACACTTTCTATGTTTACATAACAAGCACTGCAAGAATTTTTAATTATATTGAGGATTATGTTTGACCATATCTATCCTGTATAGGTTTTGTGATTTCACGCTGATGTCTGGATCAGTCTCCATGGGGCTTTTTGATATTCCTTCTTTTTTTATAGTTTATGTAAATAACTTCATCTGAGACCAGAATACACGAGACCATTGTGCTATGCCTTAGGCATATATCATTCTGTATGAACTAAACCCAAGTGTTTTCAGTATTTAGTGGTTTGCATTACCATATATTTATCTGAACATGATTTTCAATATGTTCCAAAATACAGAAATAAATAGCAAATAATGTAGAAATAAAGATAAATACAAAAATATAATTATTTTTTAATGTTTTCAAGTTCCAGCAACTGAAATGCCACCAGCATCTGAAATGCCACCAGCTGAAATACCTACAATGGGTAAGAATATTGTCTTTGAATTACAAAAAAAATAGTCCCACATAAGATCATAAACCAATTCTATTCTGTATTGTGTCTCTTAAATTTTCTGATATACCCAAGCACTGTACCTGTTTCCTAGGATGATGCTGTTTCCTAATAGTACACAGTATACATGACCTGGGTGCATCTTCCAATGCAGATTTAAAAAATAAATTGTGATATAGCATGCAATATTAGTGGTTTAAAATCAAGTTATTTTATGGTACTACCTTTTCCGCTCATTACTTTGAAACAAATGAAGCCATTTTCCCTAAAAGATCATGATTTCTAAAGAACTTGTTTCTAGTAATCAGATAAAGAGTATGTGGCATTCTCTTGATTTCTTCCTATTTGTTTTCAGCAATGACAAAAGATGAGAGGTCTTCTGCCCTAAATCACAGCAAAGCAGGAGTTATAGTTATTGTAGGTGTCATCATCCTAGTTGGAAGTGGCCTTGGAGGATATCTCTTCTACAAAAGAAGAAAGAATTGCTTGCCAACAAATGACAGCTTTGAGAATAATTTGTATTTTAATGGTGATGCAGTTCCTGGGATTAGTGACACAAAGGATCTTGTGACCAACATAGAGCAGAATGAACATGCAACACTGTAATGTAACAAAATGTAATGTAATATGTAATATAAAATGTAATGTAATAAAATAAAATGTGCCTTGTTTTATTAAAATTATGCAATTAGAATGAAGCCAAAGGTATTTTCTTATGTGCAATTACTGTAATAGCCTGTTTCTGTGTGTGTGGAATGTCATGCACTGCAGTTACTTTATTTTGTAGCCATTATATAAGGTGAAAGATTTCAGGTCTCAGGATTTGATGATCACATTGGTGAATGTGGGTTCAATGCAAAGTAATAATGTTGAGTTATTATTACATGGAACAATGGAAGTGGATAAAAGAAAGAAAGTAAAATGTAGATAGATCCACTTGAGGAATGCACACAAGATTTGATTTTTTTTCATCAGATTTATTTCAAACCATGCTATTGAACAGATACTCAAAGCTATTCAGTAAACATCTTCTAATTCTACCATCTTTCAAGTATTCTCATGGACTTAAGTACAGGCATAGTTACTAGAGGATAAGTCTGTATTGGGCACATTTCCCCTTTGAACCATGTGGAGAAAAAAAATTATATTTCACTTCCCACAACTTCATACAACTCAGAAAACCAAGAATGTAATACTGGTAATTTATGTATTCTAGGATTTAATCAGGTAAAATCTGGAGGAAAACCTCTGGAGTGGAAACGTGTGGTTGATATTATTGGCCAGTTTTGGTTGGCCACATGTGGGTTTGTTGGTGAGGGGTGATGAAGGTCATGGCAAAACTTCCTTCTTATCAGGCAGCAGTTACTGAGGAGAAGGTGAGAAATCCCCTGTGCAGGTTCTGAAGGAGCAGAAGGTTTCTGCACAGCTGTCATGGTGATCATATGTTGGTACTGCTCTCTACAGCTTCTCAATAAGTAGCATAGATTTGTGGGATGTGTGCTGCAAGTAAAGAACAGTTTAACTCTACCAATGTAATAGTTACTACTAATTTTATTTACTTTCTAAAATGGTTAAATCAGCTACTATTTATGGACGTCTTTAATTCCCCAAGGAGTTTATATTCCCAACTTTTGTAGATCCTGTAAAATGTAAATCATGCATGATTCCTCACTTGCATAAAAAGGTTTGCAAGGATTGATTTTGTGGTTTCAGATTTTGATCTGTGAAATAAAATATAACTATCTTTGATTTTTAAAATAGGTTTGCATTTTATAGTCTCATCTATTTAAGACACTGTAACATGATAAAGTGAAAAAGGAGATAATACCACAGGGGAGACATTCCAGCAAAAGTTGTGATAAAGTATTATATTGACCATATTTTCCTGAATCTGTCCCAGGATTATCTACTTAAAGACAAAACAAAAATGTGAGTTGAGGGATTTAGTAAAAATCTTAAATTACATACATATGTAGGTAAGATGGGAAAATTTGTCTGGGAACTCATTTTCTCTGTCTCTGCTCCCTTTCTCCCAGCTATTTCCTTGCTCTGTTCATGCTGCATTTTCCATTTTCAATGCACCGTTGTGTTTTCAAGGATCAGTACCTCTAATGGTTTTTTATGCCACCTGATGTGGGCTGTGACAGAAAGCTCTTGGCTGATTGATCAATGATACTGGGTCATGTTGTTTCACTTATGTGGAGGAGTGGTACCAGGCAGAAATTTATGTGAAACAGAAAAAGAAAGGCCAAGAGAGCCTGACTGGAATCCCAGCCTTACTGTGCTGGCTGTGGAGCAAACAATAAACAGGTGCAGTCTCACCTAAAAAAAGTCCTCTTCTGGGCCCTGGACAATCTTAAAATGATATCCACACACTGAGTTGTTCTTTCAGATAACCTTTATTCCTGTGCACATATGATAAGGTATGGTTGCAAAGAAGATAGAAATGGGAGGGAAATCTCATTTCTAGTTCTTTGCCGTACTTATAAAGTATATCACTAAAAAGTATCCAGGAGGGAATCCAGCTACTGGAGCCTGGATAATTCTCAGCTCATTAATCCATTTATTTTTCCTGAAATCCAGCATCATCTCTGAGTTGAAGAGAATTAAAAATGCCATGCTAGTTAGTAGCTGGCAGAAGATATAGGTGCTAATGTGAAATGCTGTGTCAGTTCTTCTCCCCCGTCCAAACAGGTCCAGAAAAATAGAGAAGGTTCCAGATAAGAAGCCCTACTCTAGAGATGGAGCTACTTAGGCCGCTAATTTTAGAACGAGTGTGAGTGAAAAAGACTTGAAAGATTTTCAGAAGAGGAGGAAATTTAAGCTGCATGGCTTACAGTACCTTCTATTTCAAGACAATGGAATTTAAGCAAATTTCCCATTAAAGAGATTAATATGCAAACAGTAGCATTTACAGCACAGGAAATAATTACAATTCCATGTCATAAACAGAAGATGAGCACTGATACTTTTGGAAATGAGTTGTGTTCATATGGACACACTCTAATTATATACTTTATGTGTTCTGATCCTTCAGCAAATCTTTCAACCATTTTCTGCTACTGACTGCTATTCATATTTGAGTTGGTCAGGTGCCTTAGAACCAAACTGTTGCTCTTGTCATCTCTTGCTTTATCTCTCAAGTAGATGCCACTACTTAGGGGAGGTCTCAGACTGTACTTTGCACACACACACACACACACACACACACACACACACCACACCCCCCACATATATATATATACACAGAGGATCTGGGT
Organism: Alaudala cheleensis; assembly: GCA_013398995.1. Lineage (NCBI taxonomy): Eukaryota > Metazoa > Chordata > Aves > Passeriformes > Alaudidae > Alaudala > Alaudala cheleensis. The sequence goes on from VWYE01029073.1 coordinate 79,954, forward strand.
TCTTGCTTACCTGAAATATACTTGCTGTAACAACAAGGAAAATATTTCCTTGGAAAAAAAGATGATAAATAACAAGAACAAGGGAATGTGAATAGAAAAACAAATAAATGTTCTAACAGTTTATAATTCTCTGATGCTTCCAAGTTTTCTCATATTTGATCAGGTGATTTAGAAAAATGAATGAAAAAAAGTCATTCATTATGTAGCACGAAAATGGAAAAATAGAAAGGTTGTTCACTTTTTTTTTTTTTTTAAAAAAGCTAGAATGTTCCCACTGAGGTTTAGAGTATGTTTTTTGAAATAAAGAAATATTTATAGCTTGGAAACTGTGATTGTCCTGTGTGTGGGGATTCTGGATTGAAATCTAATATCAAGGTGTAGCAGGCTAAATGATCACAAAATCATTTTCATATTTTAATATATGTGGTGTTTTGAAAATGAATGTAGGGAAGCATCCAGTTGAACCCAGATGGCCTCACCCACCCATTTCTGTGGGCACCTGAGGAATGACTTGAGAGCAGTATTCAATAGTGCGTAAGGTTTTGCCTCTTCACATTGCTATGTTTCTTTATACCCTTGTGTTTAATTCTCGTTTCCCCTTTTCTCTGAAAAAGTTTGGACTTCAGAAGAAAGGTGGTGAATCTGCACACTGTGAGTGTAACTTCCTGCCTGGGAGCAGAGCTTGCCAAAGGAACAATGCTGACTCAACACAAACCCCAGCAGCTTTTGTTCCTCGCCACTTTTAAACTGTCAGGCTGTGCCTTGCACATGGCAGATCCTGGAGCACATCTTCACAGTCCTCTGGTTTTCTCCCGCTTTGTGGGCTGTGATGCAATCTGCTCAAACACAGAAAAACTGAGTAGAGCTGAATTTAGTATGTTTTACTCTTGTTCAACCTCTCTCAACAGATTATCAGTACCAGTCCCTCACTACCACTGCTCTTTGTTCAGAACAGAACCAGTTTCTTTTTCTCTGTTGTAATTGTCCTTGTTGCCCCCAGTAGATTTGGTTATTCTGAGATGTTTTATACAGCAGAACCACAAGCCACATTTGTCATGTTCCTGAACAAGAAGGAAGGAAAGTTGGAAAATTAAGGCTGCATGTTCAAGCACTCTGGGGAGTACCAGAATGCTTGACTCCAGACTCAGTGCAGCCATCCTTACTTATGGATCATAACTTACTGAGTAATTGGATTCTGCTAATTTGTGGAGCACCCCTTGTTTCTTCCACTTTCCTCAGGTCTCAGTATCCTTTTCAGGCTCCCTTCTTTGCATGGCTTTGCTCTAGCTGTGTCTCCTGGCCTCGAGGTCCCTCCATTCTCTCTCACTGTTATGGCTGTTTCTACTCTAATTCCCTGCATACATTTTCAGACCCAGAGGATCATTTATCTACATCTGAGTCAGAGTAATAGAAACAAAATCCCACATCTTCATGTGGGTGTCCAGGGTTTTCATTACAATTTTGCTGCAGATGCAATATTAGGGAAGGTATCCCACACCAGCCTCTTCTGGAGGTAGGGGAAATGAAATTTTTCAAAGTCCATGTGCAAAAACTGATGTAAAGCTTCCATCAGAGTCCATTTTCTGAAGAAATTCTGCTCTGTAAGTTTTTTGGGCTCCTTAAATTGTCCTGGAGAAAGCTTTATCAAAGCAGACTTCAGAATTTTGTCAGAACGTCTGTAGGGTGTACGCTTCATGGGGTGCAAACTTTCACAGACTAGTGGGATGAAAAATGAGGCAGTATTCCTCATCAGTTTAGTTTTGCTCACTAGCAATAGTTGAAAATTCAGTATTGTTCCACTTACAGGTTCTCTTCTTCCTAGCATTGTGTGCTTTCTTTCCCAAATTTCTTCAGCAGTTGCTGTCAGTTGGGTAATTACTCCTGCATATAGTCTTGAATGGAGCAAAAGAAATAATAGGTGTCTCCTGAAGAACACAGATCTGGCTTTCTACAGTTTTTTGTCTTTTCTGCAGAATTTCAGGCATGGAAAAATTCTGATTCTCTATGATTCCAAAGTCATAGTTACTTGATTTGTACGGTGTCCCAGCAGATTTTTCACAATACTGCACTGTGCTCTGGCTTTTTTCATCATGTATTGATACAGATAAATCTTCTATTTTATTTCTTTAATTTATTTCTGCAAATGAGACAGTAATCTCACCTTCTGGTAAAAATAATGATTCTGACTTATAAGGTATGTCTTAAAAAATCCACACTAAAATGCTACCTGTTAGATCTTGTATTTCCATGGCAAGCTTTTATACAGTAGAAAAATTAGCTTAGAAAGCAAAGTTTACTCATTAATGTATTATTTCAAAATTACTCATGTGACATGACACAGTTCCTTATTTGAAGCTCAGAACTTCCCTGTATCTGTTGGGTCTTAAAAAGGGTTTGCTAATCCACTTCAACGCAGTGGGGTTTTCTTGCAAGGCACTCATTTGGCCTTTAGGATCAATACGAAGTGGAGGGAAGAAAGGAGTGAAATATTTGCCATGTCTCTCTACTTGCCCCTGATTTTTCTTCTCTCCATTAGTTCATCTCTTCAAATGTCTGGTAAGTCTTTTTCCTCTGCTGAGCATGGAGGCTTTCAAGTTCTTGAACGTGTTCTAGTTATCTCCCTTAGTGGGCAGTGAATTTAGATCAAGTCACAGCATATAATTTGAAAATGTTTTGTTCAGCTCAGCACTTTGGTGGTATCTGCATAGGCATTCTCCTTCCTTAACCCAGGTTTCAACATGGTATATGAGTGAAAGGAATATGCCAACAGATGTGGCCGTAACCTTGGTTGATTCTTGAGAAAGCTGAATGCAGACAAAAGCTGATTTCACTTGACTCCATTGGAGGCTAGCAGAGATCAGTACAGAGCAGTGAACTATCAGCATACACAGAATTACTGGCTGATGAGTGCTTTGAGTTTCTTGGCAGCTCATATAGACCATAGCATACTGATCAGTGCATATTGGAAATTTGTTTCCAAGCTGAGAGCTTCAGGAAAGACCTTTAATTTCCCTGTCCATCAGACTTCACACCCTCCTACTGCTGAGAGAAAATGAAATGGTGCTGTATCTTTTCCATGGCAAGTTCCTAACTAGAGAACTTTGGAAGTCCAGTACCATTGCTTGAATGGCAGCAGGGACCAGCCAATGCACCAATGATCTAACCCCCCATAGGAAAATTTCTTCTGTGCAAGCTTTTGGGTGACACCAAGCCAGCTCTAGCCCATCCTCTGCTAACCATCCCAAGAACCACTGCAGCTGGAGAGCTCTGGCAGGGAAAATATTATCTGTCTTGTTTTGGTCTATAGCCTTTCAGAACAACAATACCAAGGCTGTTCAACCACACCCTGTCAGCTTTGGGATGGGAGGGTTGTGAAGGCTCAATTATGAAGTATTGGTAAGAAACCTTGGGTGAAACTCGATGGCACTGCTGAGTGAGTTGGCTGATGTCTAGTTCTGTCACCTAGAAGGGAGTGAAGGGATGCAAGCTGGGCTGCAAAAAGACTGAAAATTTGGAGCAGGCTTTTGTTGAAGCTGATCTTAAGTAACAAAACCCTGATGTGCAGTGTCTCATGTTTCTATTTACAAATGTAGTTATTAATAGCACTTAGGATATTGACTTAGTTTAACTGTGCTCAGAACTGCTGATACTGCAAGTTGTGGCTTCCCTCCTGAGAAACCTACAAATAAAACTCTGAAGAAATGACTTTTTGCACAGCTGATAAATATTTCCAAGATAATTAACCAAAAATGAAAAAATACACCACTTTCTTGGTGAGCTGAAAACCACAGTGTTGTTCTGGGCCAAATATAAAAATTATTTAATTTTGAGTATGTGAATGACTTTTAATAGCTCTAAAGCAAAAAAAATTCTTTTGCTTGCAGAATTAAAGCCCATTTAAATATAATTTAGTGGAACTTTGAAGAAATGATGAAATGTAATGTAATGAAGAGAATTTTGGCATGCATTTTGAGACCGCTCTGGTTTCAGGAGGGATATGAGGAAGAGCAATTTCATTTGAAAGAGCTATATTTTCAGCTTTTGTGTTCTTTCATTTTAAGAATATTTCCATAAATATCCTTCCCACCAGTGATCAACATCCCTTGATTTCTTTCTCTGTGAACTCTATATACTATTTTGGGGTGGGTTTTTTTGGTTTGGTTTGGTTTTGTTTGGTTGGTTGGTTTTTGTTTTGGTTTTGGTGCTGTGATTTGTTGGTCTTATTTTTTTTGGTAGCAGACTGTCATATAACAACTAACTGACTTTTATGTCCCAAGAAACCTCTCCTCAAATGTTTGCATCATTTTATTTTATAGGTAGTGGAATATTTTCAATCTATAATGAAGACAACAAGCTCTGTGCCCAAGCTCAGAACTCTAGCTCAGTCATAACTAACACTTGTGATGAGCACAATGAGTTCCAGAAGTTCAGGTGGGTCTCTCCCACACAGCTGCTGAGCATGGCACTCAAGCTGTGCCTGGGAGTGCTTGCCAAGGAAGATGAGGCTGCCATCACGTTGGAATCCTGCAACAGGACAAATGAGCTCCAGTGGTGGGAATGCAGAAATGATACACTCGCAACCCATGGCAAGGATTTATTTCTCAACTATGGCAAGGGGAAGGGGAAGAAAATCAGGCTGTCCAAAGTATCTAACAAAGGGAGCAGGTGGAAAATCCATGGAAGTGCAGACAGCGTGTGCTCTCAGCGCTCTGAGGGTGAGTACTGAAATTCCATCTCTATTTCTTGGTAACTTGACTGCCCCTACATACAAAACCTTCCACTGCCTGCTCAGCTGGCAGCAACCATTTTCTTATAGTGACATCAGCAGAGGAGTTGATTATAAATATGGTGTAGAAATGAAAGGTGAATATATCTGTATACTTTTCAGCAAATATAACTGAAAAAAATGCATAGTATACATTTCTGCATAACTTGTAAAGTGCAACTCTTTCAAATGATAGAATAAAATGGAAGAGGCCCATGATGTAAACATAAGGAAGAATGGGAATTTTGTTTGTACAACCACAGCAAAAGGAAATTTATGACTGTTTTAAAATATGTCTGATCAATCTGTAGAAGAGATGATTATATTTAGTTTTTATTATTGCTTTTTCTTTTGTTTGACCACTAATAATCTCTAAGAAAAGAATTTCTAGTTTAGATAGATGGAATCCACCATTAAAATTATTTACCTCATGTTTCCTAGGCCTAGTAAAAACAAAAAGTAGAAAAAACCAAAAGGAAAAATGGTGCATAATGGTTTAGGATGCAATATTTTATCATTCTGGAAAATAACCCCCTTGTTGTACACTACAGCTGTTGCACAGAAATGAAGTTTGTCATAGTTTTGTACAGAGAGCAGCAATTGAGACTGGAGAATGATGGAAGGGTTACTTCCTAGCAGAGTCCTTGCAAATTTAAGATATATCATCCTCTCATGAAGACTAATAAAAATATTGTGATGTTTCATTTCCAAGTTTTTTTCCAACCATGCTGGGGAAAAAATAAAGAAAATATATACATTATCTAAGGACAGAAGTATGTATGCCATGGTGGGAGAAGCTGAGTCACAGGGACCTCTGACTCAGTATCCCAGTAAGCAATGGCATGACAAAGTAAAAGAGGTGTTAGTTTGAGGCCCAAGTAGGTATTTAGTCTTAGTTCTGAATATTTTGCCACAGTCATCCCTGATTGGCACAGCCTTTTAGGGGTTCGGGGTAACAAAGTACTGGTGTGTTGAGCCCTGCATGACTCAGCTTTGTCCTCAGAAAACTGGCTGTGAGTGTCACTGTGGTGAGCATCTGATGCCAGCTGACTGTTGAGAACTGATCTCTGCTTTTCTCCACAGATATCTATACACTGGGAGGAAATGCCTTTGGTGCACCCTGTGTGTTCCCTTTTAAGCACCAGGGGAAATGGTATGCTGAATGCATCCCTCGGAGGGGTGATACTGACTCTCTCTGGTGTGCAACTTCCTCAGATTTTGATAAAGACCAGTTGTTTGGATACTGCCCACTAAAAGGTAATTTATGTATAAAAATCTCAGGAAAGCAGTTCAGCAAAAGAGTCATTGACCACTGTCATGGTCAAAATGTTTTTGGGATGGGAAAGTGACATTGGCCAGCCAGCTGAATTCTGGCTTGCCTAGTTCACTGGTGAGCTATGCAACAAGGAAAGGAAGCATCTGCTCTTCACCCTCACTGTCCCACAGTGCCACCAAGACTGGTATTTACAGGGACTGTTTTGAGGGTGGTAACTGGGACTGATGGATAAAGAAAGAGGAAACCCCTAGGACTGGGTTTCAAGACAAAAGGAAGTGCAGTGGATGAAGAAGGGGAGATGCATCAGGAGACTGTGGTGTATTTCAGGATGCAGGAGAGAACAAGAGGGTTTTAGTGAAGGGAAGGGTGCAGGACACAGGCAGTGACCTTCATCTGCCTTCAGTGCTCCAGTGCTTCCATACAGAAATTCCCTGCCCCTTCATCCCCACTTCACATGTGATTGTGTGGAAATGGTAATTTCTGGTACATTGGGTGGTCTGGAAGAGCATAAGAGGGATCTGAAGGTAAGAAATGGAAGTGGAGACCAAAACTTCTATATGGTGAAAAGAGAAATATTTGTAGAGGTAGAATATATCAGTGAGTGGGTTAATGTGGACTGAAATACAACAAAAGTAGGTGAGTTACATAAATAAAAAGGAACAGGGTCAATGTAGAAAAATCAGGATAAATAATTCCTTATGTGATTCAAATAGTTTTAAAACTGAATGGGCAAAGTGTATTTATGTGAAGCAAAAGGTATGTAAAAAATATCAAAGCACACAGTTATATAGTCTGCAGCAAAGATTTTATTTTCTGGCTTAGTAAACATGATTATCTTGTCAAATTATTGGTATCATCTTTTTTAGACACCACCCACAATATCTTTTGGAAAAAAAATCCTGTGACAGAAACACACTATCAGATAAACTCAGAGTCACTTTTGACATGGCACCAAGCAAGGAAAAGCTGCCAGCAGCAGGATGCAGAATTATTAAGTATCACAGACCTTCGTGAAGAAATGTATTTATTAGGTAAAGTAAAAATACCCTAAATAAATAAATATAAAGATATATATATATATAAATGCATTGTTTAAAATGTAAATCAGATCCAAGGCTTTAACATAGATACTTAGATTAACTGATAAAAATAGGTCTCAGTGACATTCTTAAAAGAGTTGTCCCTTTCTCACAGAAACCTGGTTTAAAATAATGGAAATAATCTAACTTACACTAAAAAAAGATATCCCTCATGCTTTAAAATATTATTTCCAGTTTTATTGAATGACTTAAAAGAACAGAAGCATTTAATAGCCTGACTGTTTGTTTTGGCAATTTAGGGCTCACTAGTGACCTGGGCATCAATGCAAAGCTCTGGATTGGTCTCTATGATGTACTTGACAGTGGCTGGAAGTGGACTGGGGGAAGTCCTTTCAGATACCTCAACTGGGCTCCAGGTAAGTGCATTTTTCTTAAATTATGATCAACATCTGGGCCAAAATTTACTCCCCTTCTCTCTCCTCTCCTCTCCCCATCACAGTGATGCTCCCTTGTCACACCTCTTGGGATTTATCACTCTAAAAAATAATACTCCACTGGCTTTGCAGCTGCAATGGTCTTTCACACTCCCTAAACAGAAGGATTCTGTTGCTCTTTTTTAAAGGAAATCCCTCTGTGGAATCTGGAAAAATATGTGGGACCTTCCAAGGTAGGAATGGCAAATGGGAAAACCAGCTGTGTGATCGGAAACTGGGATATATCTGCCAGAAGAGAAACACCTCCTTGGATTCTTTCACCATTGCCTCAGGTATGCTGGGCAAAAGCTAAGGCTAATTTTACAGTCAGTGAGAAATATTGTGAGGATGTCATATGAAAAGGCAACATTGTCAAAACAAAAGGCTTGAACTTGATCTGGGTCAAATACTGAGAAGACTTTATTTTTCTGGCTCATTTTAAAGATGATGTCTAAATGTTGTTCATCATTTGGAAAAGAGCCCTGGGTACCAAAGAAGGCAGGACCATGAAATTCTGATAAATATCCTCTGCTCTGATATATACTCTAAACCTATGTCCTGCTAAAAGATGTGACCTGGAGTACATTCTCCCCTGCTCTCTGTGACCCTTTTTGTTCTATTCTGAAAGGAAAAAATCAGACTCTGCATCTGGAACCTTTCCCCTGTTGAGTTCCCTTTTTACTTGAGGCTGACTAGGTCATAGCTATGTGAAGAAAGAGGCATGCAGTTGCTTAACTGGGAGTTCCCAGCATGCAACTAACTTCAAAGTACCTCCTTCCCCTAATATATATGAGCATATGAGGTTATATAGCTCAGGGGAATGCATGACACCTGCATATCCTGTACTTTCTGGCTGTATCCAAGCAGTTCACTTGGAAAGGTTTCGGACCCTGCTAACCTTCAAACCATGTCTGGATGTTGATTAGGGGAATGTTGCAATTTGCCCAGGTCCAAACCATGTCCAGGGAACATCAGACAAAGCAGTTGACCACGCACCAATTCTGGGCACACATCCCCTCCCCTCTTGCTCTATAGGTGCAGAGCTTGGGAACTTTCCAAGCAATGGAAGCTGGGCTGGCCACACTGAATTCATACCAAGAAATAAGTGTTGAAAAAAGTGTGTGATGCTTCTGTGCAGCTGGAATTTCTGGTATAACATTTCTGGTATAATGTGGTTGCGTCTGAACTCTCTGATATATAATTTGGGCTGTGTAGAAGCTCCAGCCAGCTCCTGAACCCCTGGTGTTCCCAGAGGAAAAAAATATAAAAAGCTACAAAATTCCCAAGACAGAGTCCCTGGGTAGGAAAAGAGGCCCTTTTCTGTAGAACATGGTTGTACCCAGAGCCTCACTGAGAGGGATTTAACGTGGAGTTGTGCCCTGTACATTTGCATGCCAAATTATTCAGTATTTACTTAATCCTGTCAAAGAGTTTTTTGGGAGCTCCAAGTGCAAAAAGGAGGGAAAAATTAGTTTTTTAATCTTTGTACCCTCTTTGGCTTCTCTCCTCTTCCAGTATGTGCTCCAATATTTCAAATTCATATCAGCACAGGCAATTTTCTTTTTGATGTAAATAAAACACTGACTAGAACTTCTCATTAATGACATATTTTTTTTAGGTGATTCAAAACATATCAGATGCCCCAAGGAATGGGTGCCCTATGCAGGTCACTGCTACAGAATTTATAGAACACCAAAAATATGGAAAGAAGCCCAGTCTTCCTGTAGAAAAGAAGATGGAGAGCTGGCAAGCATTCATAATATTGAAGAGTACAGTTTTACAGTGTCACAGCTCGGGTACAGTGAGTATTCCTGAAGATCACCTTTTTTATTTTTGGTCTGGGATGATACTGTTGCTATTATTCACTTAATCATTGTAACCATGGCCTTATTTTTTTTTTTAAGTTCTCAGTCAAAAGTGTGTGTGAGATGTAATTATTCCATTAAAAGATATATCCATAAATGCAATTAACTTTGTGTTCCCAGAGCCAGATGATGAGCTCTGGATTGGTCTAAATGACTTCAGGGTTCAAATGTACTTTGAATGGAGTGATGGCACACCTGTGACTTTTACCAAATGGCACCATGGAGAGCCAACCCACACTTGGAATAAAGCAGACTGCATCCTTATGAAGGGACAGGTAAAAAATCCTTCCCCACTCTCATACTTTCTTCTGTCCTTTTGCCTCCTAAAATGAAAACATTCATGATTAAAAAAAATCTATTTGTGAACTTGGTTTAATTTAGGATATCTTAGTGTGGAAGGATACTCAAGACCAGATCTAGGAAGCTGTGTGATGCACCAGAGGCAGTGCATTGCATGGAGACTTGGTCTTCTCTGAGACAATTCCCATCTGAAATTGGTGAAATCATCATCCACATGGAACATGACTGATCATAGAGGAATAGTCTTTTGGAGCACGGACTTTCCAATGTTTTCTCTAAAGCTACTAAAATATATGGGGTTTAGAATTACTTTGAAGGCACAAAACCAGATTTTATTTTGGTTTCTACTCATTATATAAAAAAGTGTAATGTTGTGGAAAAATACTCACACAAGACATTTTTTCATATTTTATGTTAGGTTTATCCAGCATTTCCTCGCAATATTCATCTGGTTATATGAACATAATAGATGGAGAGAATAGAGAGGAACCTAATGTTTCTTTCCTGCTCTCATCAGTCCCTAAATCTTTAATGGATACAGCCCTAATTCTCACACCTCTGAGGAAATGTGGCCCTTATCGTATGTATTTGGGAGTTTTGGAGGAAAAAACCAAGGCAAGGAAGAGAGCTGAAACAGTCTCAGCCATAGTAGGACAGAAGGGTTCCTTCTGAGGATGGATATTCTTGTGGGATCTGAATTGTCTCTAGCTTTCAATTCTCTTAGTAGTTTCTTCTTACAATACTTAGGATGGATCCTGGGCTGACAGTGCTTGTGAAATGAAGTTTGGCTACATCTGTAAAAGGAAACCCTTGGCTGAAGAACCAGGGGAAGCTGAAGTTACTTACCCAGGCTGCCCCAAAGTAAGTGTAAAACAAGCAGCAAAAGGTGATTGCATATTACGTTCACTCCCATGATAATAACTATGACGGAAGTAAATTATTTTGACTGTTCCTGGTGGAGCCTAGGAAACTGTTAATTTCAAATGTAGTGATACTTCTTCCAATGATAGGGAAATTTTGCTTTACTTAACTGAAATGCAGATTGACATCTCTTTTTTTAATTCCCTTACAAGTGTATTTCACTCAGCTCTCTCCTACTGCAGAACTGGTCACTGCTCCCATAAAAGCCACTCTCTGCAGAGCAGTCTTTTCAGAGTGTAACACACATGTCAAGTGTGTTATGCCTCCTCAGTTCTATCAGTCTGCCACAGGAATCAGGAATATTTGAGCTGACTGTTTTGCAGTTTGTAAACTCTTGCAACAGCTACTTATGCAAGGAGAAGGCAGATCAAGCTTTACACAGGGAGCTGCAAAGTGGTTGTGGCTGGGCTGCCAGCCCCAAGGCATAGCCACAGCTCACTGTTAGCATAGACCCCTGGTGTGTCCTGTATCAAGGGACAAGACACAGAGTTATGGTCATACAAGCTATGTTTGATTATCATCATGGTTCCTTTCATGTCCTTTGAGATCAGTTTTGACTTGGGGTGTGGTACTGGTGTGGCTTTTGGAAGTGCACAAAGCAATCTCACAGCCTCTCTGCACATCTCTGCTTCTGCACTGGCAGGGCTGGATGAAGCATGGCTTTTACTGTTACTCCTTGGTGCAGTTGCCAACAACATTTTCAGAAGCAAAAAAAGTTTGTGAAGAAAACAAGGGTTACCTGGCTACTGTAAGAGACAGGTATGGAAACATAATTCTTGCCCTCTAATGTGTGTAACCGGGATAGAAGTGTTAACCAGAAATTTCTCCTTATTTCTCCTTATTTAACAGCTATTCATAATGTCTATCTAGTGTGACATCACTCTTTCCCAGGAAAATTTAACACAAAGCTGATGAAGCATTGCATAATACATCAGGGGCTTTTAGGTTATCAGTACAAACATTCAGCATATTGCTGCTACACACTGTTGTTGCCTCTGGGTCACCTGCACAACAACCCCAGACTGACAGATTGTTTTAAGACCTTTTTAAACTAAAAATAAACAGATAAACATGGAACTATTTATTTCTCTTGGATTAAAGCTTTTCAGCCTTTTTTTTTTCTTTCCTTATTTGCTGCAGTTAGATCTGGAAGAATTTTAGAATAAAGGTAGATTTTTTCCCCCACGGTAATGAGATTGAAAGATCTAGACCTTGTCATAAAGCTCAGTAAAACACTGCAGCTCTTATTCATACAGAATGAGAAATATATACACATTTACATAAGTAATTGACTTGTGTTCATTGCACAGTATGAAAGGTGAATAGAATCATCCTAAACTCTAGATGTAATTTACATTATCAAAATGTAAGGGAAAAGTTATTTTGTATGATAATTAGAACTTTAGAAGTAAGATAATTATCCTTGCTTAATTTCATATGCATTGATAGATCACCTTATCTTTACCAGATTTTCTACCATGAACTGTTTGAAGAAATGAACAAATTCTGATCAAATGTGATACAACAGTTTGGTGCTTACTTTTCACAGATATGAGCAAGCTTTTCTGACCTCCATAATTGGATTCAAACCAGAAAAATACTTCTGGATTGGTCTTTCAGATGTGGAAGAGCAGGGGACATTCAGGTGGGCCAGTGGAGATCCTGTCACCTTCACTCACTGGAATGTGGGAATGCCTGGTAAGTGCCAATTGAGTTCCTGCTCTGGGGAATGACAAAATGAGGGTTTGGAAGCTAAAAAGTGGTTTAGAAACTCTTCTGGCATAAAGCAGCAGAAAGGGTAATGCTACTTTCTATTTATGCTAAAGGGATTGATTGATTGTGGTAACTCCTTCTAGAAGATTGCTTGGGACTGCACGTGTCTGTTGGTGTCATTAGGTTTTAGTTGTTTGATGGGTATTTTTAAGTAATTCCTATGATAATGTAAAAGGAACTTATATTAAAAAATCTTTTAATGATTAAATAGGAAAGTATATGAGCTATTGTGAGTTATTGGTATCCAAACACAGCAGGAACAGGTTACTCTTAAATAAGCAGCAAATATTTTGAGAAGATGCAGTCATCAATAAGATTTAACAACTTTATATTTTATGAAGGAGGTGAGTCAGGCTGTGTGGCCATGGCAACGGGAAGTTCAGCTGGATTATGGGATATTTTGAACTGTGAAGAAACAAACACATTTCTCTGCAAGCAGCTGGTGGAGGGAGTCACCCCCCCTCCTCCTCCTCCAACAACACCCCCTATCCTGTTTTGCCCAGAGGGATGGCAGTCTGTTTCTCAAAGCAGCTTCTGCTTCAAAGTAGGTGTCTCATTTCTGAATACAAGTGTTTGCCATTTAAATAAGAACATATTTTGTCCATGCATGGAAGGTGGATTTTACCCTGCCTACTTGAGAGATAGTCTGTGGTAACATGTCTCCAGTCATCCCCATGGTATGGCTGGAAAATGTTGGAAAAAACTTTATTTGTATGGAACTGGAGTCCCTTACAAAGAGTCACAGGAACTCTGAGATGATAGGAAAAGCAATAATCAAATTTGATAGACAACCACAGGCTGATTGGTTGAACAATTAAATAGTCAGTAATAGAATGAGACCAAAAGATCAGAAGAAAGATAGAAGCCCATATTTATGTTTCTAAATATCTGTAACAACCAACACAGTATTTAATTGCCCACTTCCTATAGATTTTTCAGGGAGGAAGGGAAAAAATGCAAACATGGTTTGAAGCAAGAGATTTTTGCAGAACCATTGGAGGAGATCTTGCATGTATCCACAGTGAAGAAGAGCAAAACCTGATAGCTAGACTGTAAGTATCTGCAAAGTCCATCATTTATATACGAATCCAAATATAAGAAAAAAAATTAAAATTGACTGTCTGAAAGACATAAAGAGTTTCTGGTGATCAATTTCTGTTTTACCAAGATGATGTAAAAGTGGCAGAAAAAAATAACTAAGAAGAGGTGAGCAAAAGGTTTTCTTGACACACCTATGGGAAGGTGGAGCCATGCACTAAAGTTGCTTGAACATGAACAAAATTGAGAGAAATATTGCCAAAACTGGTTTTAATGGAAGTTAATTCAAAGAGAAAACAAATCCTTTTACCTCATTTGTACCTGATCAGTAGATAAAATACTCTTAATTAGAAGAATATTTTTGTGCTGGTTTCCTACCTTAAGGGGGAAAATTGGAAGACTAAGAAAAGCCTGACCTATTGATGTGCATGTGTAAATGTTTAAATCAAGTCCATGAGTGCAGGCAGGTCTGAATTTGAATGCTCAAGCTACTTGGTGGAACCAAGATGTTTAAATGTATTTCCATTTAATTCAGTTTTTGAGGATTTATGGCATTTGTGATCTTTCCCATTGAGTTCTGTGTTTCACTGCTTACTGGTGTGGTGCCAGGCTGTTTTCTCCCACATGACAATTGAGTGATTACTTTATATGATTGTCTCAAATTATACTTGAAATATCAAGTGTGCTGACAATAATGTAATGCTGTACATTCTCCTTCTCTGTTTCATGCTGTGATTAATTCTCTCTATTTGTAATCATTCAGAGACAGAGGTTTTATTCACTATTCTTACTGGATGGGTTTAAGTGCCTTGGACTCTGATGCTGGATTTACATGGAGTGATGGCTCACCAGTGAGTAAATAATTTGTTATTTCAGCTTTTTTACTCTTTTGTCTATGTCTCTCTTGGCAGACAGCTCTCATAACTCCTATATAAAATGCAAGTGACCTCAAGTCTTTAGTACCTGATTCCTCTGTAGGTATTAGTCTTAAATCTTCTGATAGTTCATAATTAGAGATAAAAATACAACCTTTACAGTAATGAAAGGTGATGGAGTGTTGCTCCTGATTTAAACAAGTCTGATTGTGCTAAACTCTATATTCCCATTTGTCATTTGCTACAAGAAATAATTTTGTACAACTACACCAGCTCAGCTTTGCTGTCCTCATTGTCTTAAGCAGATCAAGATCTGCCAGGCCCAAGGCCATGGCAGCACCAATGGATTGTCTTGGGTTGGAACATCTGAGCAGGATAAATAACCCAGACATCAGAGAACATGCTTCTTTTTAGAGCATCAGCTCTCCTGGTAGCGAATGGGCAAGAACTTCCTTGGTTTGGTAACATGGCTTATAAACACACAGATGAATTGTTATTCTATTCAAGTGCCATGCACTTCTCCTTAAAAGGTCTGACATTAAAAAGCAAGATGGACCATGAAACCAAATGAAGAATATTCTTCTTTAACAGAATGATACAAGACAAATGTTTCCTTTTAAAAGGAAAACAGTAACAAAGTTGTGTTTCCACTACAGGTAAATTTTGAAAAATGGTCACATGGAGAACCAAATAATTATGATGGGAATGAAAAATGTGGTGTGTTTACTGGCTATCTCAATATGAACTGGAATGATTTATTTTGTGAACACATGCTGGACTTTGTTTGCCAAATTAAAAAAGGTAAGATAATTTTCTGCCTTTAGTGACTTTTAGAGGTAGATGAGAACATCCTTCCCCAGTCCAATCACATTATCTATCTGCATGTATAAGAGACAGCTGTGCCATTAATTACAATAAAATAGTTTATGCTATTGTTTCAGTAAAGGCAGTTGAAGACTATTAATTAATCCATGAAATACATAGGCAGGTTTGGAAAGTATATGCAGTATGTTGGGGAAGAGAAACACAACAGCTTAAAGCTGGACATTGTTTCTGTAAGCTCATGTTAGATGAGGTCTAACATGCTGTTTGCTGAATGTAGCCCTTTTTTTTCAGATAATCTGAGAAATTCTGTGACAAAAATAAGCATATACTGAATAATCCTTAAGATTATTACTTGGAATTAAAATGCTAACTTCTGTGTAAATATAACTGAGAATGAGCTGGGAAACACAAAATACTCAAATATTGATTTATATTGCAGGAACTTCACCGAAACCAGAGCCTAATTCCACATTCAGTAAGTCTCATGCTTGTCATGAAAAAAAATTTATTAACATGTAATGAAGTTAATTTGTATTATGGGCTAATTAATGTTTTCATTTGTAGGTTATGAATATGATGTTGGTAAAGATGACTGGATAATATATAAACACAAGGAATACTACTTCAGCAAAGAAGCAATGTCTATGGAAAAAGCCAGAGGCTTTTGCAAGAAGAATGGTGGTGACCTTGTTGCCATTGAGAGTGAAACTGAAAAAAACTTTCTTTGGAAATATGTAAGAAACATGTTGGCTTGAAAAATAAAACATTTTCTTGTGAACTGAGGCACATTTTTTCAGCTGGTGAAATATTTGAAAATAGTCCCCATTATATATATATAAAATCAGTTCCACCTTTCATCATTTCATTGGCTTATCTACTTAGAAGCTTTATTATAATAATTATTTTAATAACTTGCTATATGTAGACAAATTCTCAGCTTCCTTTCATGAATGCTCTCAGGGTGCAACTCTCAAAGACTTAGCTTTGTTTAGCTGAAAGCTGCAATTAGAACTCATGGTTTTCTCTAACTCATTCTTTTCACAGAATTCAGTAAAAGCTCTTTGTCAAAATAGATCTCATATTTGCAGCAGAAGGTTTAAATTAGAATATTTTTTTATAGGAAGAGAATGCCCTGATGATAATATGCTGTTTTGGAAATAGTTCCCTGCTATTGGCATCAAATTTTATTACATCCTTTTCTCCACATGACTAAGTAAAAAACCCCATGATTTACTGGCCGCCTTTCAGAGAATTCTCATTATGTTTTCCTAAAACTCTCAAAAATATTGTTATAAGCCTGCTTAAGAGGTCATTCTTGCCTTCTTAATATAGCTTTTTGTTTTTTCTATTTCTTTTTCAGATAATTTGCTACTTTTTTCTTTTTTTTTTTTTTCCCAAGTTATATACTGAAAATTGGAAGAAAATTTTGCATTTTGCAGTTAGGGCACATAATTCCAGCAACTCCCTGCACATTACATACTGTGCAATTGTGCAACAGAAACTACAGCATTTTTTAAACTTTTTTTGAATTTGTTTGAAATCTGTTTTATTACAGCTAAGTAAATTTTTTTGTTTGTTTGTTTTAGATTTTCTATAAAGACTGGGGGAACAACTTCTATATTGGCTTAAGTGTGAGCCTTGACAGAACATTCCGGTAAGTAAAACACAATTTAATTTTTTCAGACTCATCATCTATTCACATTTGGCATGGTTGGCTCCAGGAGACAGACAAAATTCAATGACTGACACAACCTGTAGACAGGTTTATGTCCTCACATAAAGTTTTAAAATGGGATTCTGCTCCTCTGCAAAGCACCTGTCCCATCATATTTTTACTATCTATTTCTACCTCTTTTGGTTCTTCACCCTGATTTCATGTTGTGAGCCTGAGATGTTGGATCATCGTAAGTGAGACATCATCCTCTTTTCTTTGTTAGATGAAAGAAAAAGATCTCCAGCATATTCCAGATGGCACTTGCAGGCATTACTTATTGTTAAAAATATGAAAGAAAAAGATCCCTAGAAACCTGCAGTGAGAGGCATCAAAGTGGTTTTTAAGGTGAAATATCAATACTGAAGAGCCCTTGTCTGGATTTCCAGGTGGTTGTAGTCTCAGAGTTCAGGGCAGGACAGCTTCAGGTGACATTACTCTTCTACAAATGTTTTTGGAAAAAAAGTGCCCTGGAATTATCTTACACATCCCCTTACACATTCTGGAGCCTTGGATGTGTTGCAGACATGTCTCCTGTGGCATTCTTCTCTCCCACTGAGTCTTTTTCTAGTGCATTATTCTGGGATTCAAAGCTTGGTCAGATGAGTCTCAGTCTCTTCATTTTAGTCTTTCTTTTGTTGTCACAGGTTGTGTTTGTTGGCCACAAACCACAAACCACTAGAGACTCTCTAGTCGCAGCTCCTGGAGATTCTGCTTTCGACATCACATTCACTGCTCAGATAATTGTTGTTCTCCCAGTCCTCCCTTGTTCCCTCACTAGTTTCATTCTCTTCCCTGTTGAATGAAGGTGCCACTATTTGGTTTATTTCTTTCTCCTGATTTATTGTGTACTGGTTTTTCCAGTTTGACTCAGGAGGTTTTCAGGCCGTTTAGCATCCTAATGATCAGCTGCTCAGCTCATCCTAATGAATAACTAATCTGTAATTTACTTCAAAAAACATGCATGCACTTACTTAGTCTCCGAAATCAGAAAAACATTGGATTGTCCTGGAGGTGTTATTTTATGAAGATTGGCATTCTTGTCTGATTCATGACTTGACTTCCAGCACACTGAGGCCTTTTCACCTTTTTCTTGGCTACTCTTTGAAGATAAATTTGTGAATCACCAAGCTAGGAAACAATTGATGCATAATTGGAAAAAAAATAGCAAATAGGTGTACAATATTAAAGATTTCCAATGCTTAACAAAATGGTTCCAAGGGGTTCCCAGTATATGGTTCAAGGCTCTTTCTTACCCTTCAAGACCTTATATTATTGCTTTTGACCCAGGAAATTGCTAAAAATAGCTCAGGTGCCTGTTTCTGTGCTCCAGAGAAATCCAGGTCCAGAGCTAGACTGCTGCATTTCCAGCACTCTGTCAGTGTTCAGAGACCAACAGAAGTTGGGACCACCAGTACAGATTATTTGTTCAGACCTGGTCTGAGTCAACACTGTAGGTAGTGGAAGGTCTTGGTTTCCTTTTAGCAAAGAACAACATGTGTTTGTAAGATAAGATACAGAAACTTAAAATACAAAACTCAAATTTATCCTTTGCAAAGAAATAGTAGCTAATTCACCTTAGAATTGTAATTGGCTCAAATAACTCCTTTCAGGTGGATGGATGGAACACCAGTGAACTACGTTGCCTGGGCTCCAAATGAACCCAATTTTGCAAATAATGATGAAAACTGTGTGGTCATGTATACCCATACAGGTAGGTGCTGTAACAACATTCCATCTGCAGGATGTGCCTTAGGCCTGGGAGGGCTGGGTGGGCAAGGCTGGGTGGGCTATCATACTGAGCAGGGTGATGTTTCATAGTGTTCAAAAAACAAAGGAAAATAAATTGTAATCTCTGCTTTCATTTATATACTTAAAAAAATTGAGCTCTATGTAGCTAACATATTGAATTACACCTGCAATTTTGTAAGAAAATTTCTAAGTGAACACATCAGGTAAGCATCAGACAATTGGCAGAGAGTCAGTATTTTTTCACCTCTAACCTCTGTCAATTTTATGCCTACCTGTCCGAGATATTAGTGATCTGTTTTCATTTGTGCAGTTCCTAAAAACAGAGGGTTTGGCTGTGGCTTGGATTATTTTTAAGCAATGTTATACAATACTTTAATTAAAATATTCTTTAATATCCATTAATACAAAGAACTGGACGCAATTGTGTTTATACTAGCCAAGAACTTAGTCTTTTTTTGGATCTGTAAATCTCTTCTACTTTTAAACATTTCTAGTCTCACAATCTATAGATGAGGTGACCTTCCTAGGCTCTCTTAGAAGTGTGTGGAAGGATATTGACAGTTTTGGTGACTAAATATTATGTCCTGTTTTGGAAATCTCCTTTCAAATAAGATGAGTCATTCCTTAGCTTCTCTGAATTAAAATGACAATCTCTCCATTAAACATTAGGTGTGAAAAATTCTGCTGTAGGTGGTTACCAGTAACTGTCTGCAGCCAATGAAAGACTTTTTTTTTCTTATTCATCCCTGATCTGTAAAATGGGGATGATGATGTTAATGTTATCCTCTTAAATCACACTCACATAGGCAGAAAAGATACCAGAAAAAGCTAAGCCTGGGAGAAGCTCAGGTAGGAAGGTAACCAGGACTGAGTGCCTTATGTAGACAGAGTGATTACAGAGACTTAACAGTTTCCAGAGATTTAAGCATTTGAACTAAAACTCCCCTTTGTCAATGTTATGGTTTTGCAATTTTGAAATATCTCTGTTTCTAGACAAATTATTTGTATTCTAAATTTTGCTGGAAACCTGAGTATTTTGAAGAAACAGACACACAATTACTTATTGTTCCTGGGGGAGAGAAATACAAATGGTGTAACCAGTTTTGCTTCCTACAATAGATTCTCTTTAGGAAAGGACACTTTATCTCAGTCTCAGTTGCATTTTGTTTTATTTTGTTTTGATTTGTTTTAATTCTAGTTTGCTTTCAGGTACATGGAATGATATCAACTGTGGCAGTGTTGAGCTATTCATCTGTGAAAGGCTTAATGATACTGTTCGTCCAACTGTTGCTCCCACTTCCCCACCACCAAAGGGTGGGTGTATGGAAGACTGGCTCCTCTTCGATAACAAGGTGCAGTATGAAATGTCAACATATTCTATTTTTAAAAGAGCAGAATGAAAAAAAAAAAAAAAAATCTTTGCATCAGTTTTTCAATTGTAGCAGGGTTCAGAAATTACAGCCTCTGTTGGGACCTGAGCAGTTATGAGGGAGATCTTGAGACGTACAAGAACAAAGCTTTATCTTACAACAGCTTTACATGAGGAAAGTTGCTCATCTATCTTTGTCAACACAAAACACTAGCAGAAATGTATGTTCTCATTTACTGTGCTGAGCTTATCTGGCTCTGGCATGTTGTCTGGACACTTACTCATCCCTTGCCTACTATGCAATGGCTTTTGAGCTACCAAGACACCTTTCCTTGAGCAAATTTGTCACTATTTTTCCATAAGCAAACAACTTAATGATTTTAAATAATCCAGTTATAAGATTCACTGCACTTTGTTATGTACCATCACTTATAGCCTTGTCAAAACACAAAACTTCAGGACAAGAGACTGTATATAATAAAGATGTAGATTTTCATCAATGAAAATCGCTATAAAGTGTACACTACAATACTAGTAATTAGAATACACCTAGTAATGAAGATTATTCTCAATAACATTGTTTGGTCTAGCTCTGTCTCTCTTCCATTGGTGGAGCAAAAATATTTCAGTTTGATAGAGATCCTTTTTTGAGATTCACTGGCTGTTGTCTTCCTTTTCCTTCTCTCTCTCAGTCCTGAGGAAAAGTCGCAAACTCAGTGTCTTCCATTTTATGGTGGTCTCTCAAGCTAAAATCCCTCTGTTTTCCTAACCTTCTGGAAGAGGAGCTTCAAAGGCTCTTCCCTCAACTCTTCCCTAAGTGCTCACACACCACTATTGCTACCTTCCATTTTCCTAATTTTTTTTCCACAAATTGACTGCTTAACTTTTCAGTTGCATGCTTTAGGTAGCACATTTAGGTTGCTTGACTCTGACAAAGCTGTCTAATGACTTAAACCTTATAAGGCCCTATTACAAGAAATGATAAATTCATGGCTTTCTTTGCCATGTCATTTTCTTTCAGTGATCATCCTGTGAGGACCAAATATGGTTTGACAAATAGGGCAACAGAAGATATTTTTCTCCAGTAATATATCTTATACTTTTTTGTTTTCTGAGCATTTCTCAGCATGTCTTCAGCATTTCTCTCATGGTCACATCTCAGAATTGTGCTCAGAAGGTTTAATGCAATTTCTGCTGAGATCAATAGACTCACACATTTCTTCTTTTAAGTATATGCCAAAATATTGGGCTTTATACTAATTTTCTAGTAAAGGTTTTCTCTGTCATTTAAACCTAAAGACAAGCTAGTAAGTACTGTTAAATTAGCTAACCTACCCTTTTACGTGAAATATCCATTTTGTTTTGTTTGTTACAAACAGAGATGTTTTAATCAGAAATTAAAAGAGCATCTAGACTCAGATTTGGCAAACTTCTCTTTTTCAGTGTTTTAAAATCTTTGGCTTTAATGAAAATGATACATTGACATGGCATGCTGCACGAAACAACTGCATTGATCTTGGAGGAAACCTGGCTACTATATCAAAAAAGGAAGAGCAAGGTATAAAGTACTGATGTTTTGACACCGATTACAGAGCATGCAATTCTTGATAAAAAGATAAAAAATATGTTTTAAATGTGCTTTTGTAAAAAAAGAGCTTCTGTCATATATGCAGTCATTTATTCCATATTAATACGTATTTATGCTGAATGAGAAATTGCACCTTTGGACAAATGCTTACATACGTTTTAGTGTCTTTATTAACAATTAAAATAATAGCTTGGAGGTTAATATAGGATGTACTGCTGAAATTATAAATTTTTTCATTAGAGGCTTGTCATATTATTAATTTTTTTTTTTCCTAAGAAACTAGCTGACCCTTGAAGTCACTTCCAACTCTGGTCAATCTGTGATTCTATGCCAAAATAGCACATAAAAGGTGTGATATCCAAACCCAAATCACTGGGCACCTAGCTGCTGAGCCAGATGCTGTGGGTGTCAGTGAAGGACACATCCTCAGGCAGCAGAAGGCTCCAGTGCTGGAGTCCCAGCTTCCC
Source organism: Alaudala cheleensis (assembly GCA_013398995.1). Taxonomy (NCBI): domain Eukaryota; kingdom Metazoa; phylum Chordata; class Aves; order Passeriformes; family Alaudidae; genus Alaudala; species Alaudala cheleensis. The sequence continues at coordinate 101,992 of VWYE01029073.1, forward strand.
CCTGTTCTGCTGGACCTCAGCACCTGCTGGTCTTGCTGCTCAGCATGTTGCAAATATTTAAAGAGGCTTCATGTTTGCTCAGGAGCTGTGCTTCCTCAGGTCCTGAGGGATGCATGTGGACCATCTCCTACTTCATCCGTGCTAGTGGTTTAAACTTCCTTTCTCCAGCAAAGGAAGGAGATTATTTTTGTGAAAAGTCGGTCAAGGCAGGAGCTAAAGAGAGCAGCATCTGGCATTCCATAAATTCATACATACTTGGTTCACACATACTTGATTACTAAGTAAGGTTTTTATGGTGTTATGCCTGTTTAGAAATGAAGTTATTAAGTCAGGATAACAAAGAATTAACCAAAGAAGAAAAGGGAGTGCATGCTCAGTGGACTCATTTTCTGCATGCCAAGGTTTAGTGTACTCATGTTAATTTCTGTAAGATATTAGAATATTTTCTGTGCTGCCTCAGGTGATGAACAACACAAAAGAGTTTACAAATGAATTCCTGTTTAATTTTGCCATTAAAAATATGCCCATCTTTGAATTTGTAAATACTTTTTTCCAATTTTAACTTCAGATGACTGATGTTAAACATCTATTAATATATATTAATATTTATTTTCTATTTTTAATAAGATTGGCACCTTATTATAAAGAGAAAACTCATCATGCTGGTTTCAGGCACTCTAAAGTCTGTGGCATTGGGGAAGAGTGCATTCAGTTTCCTTCCTTATACAATTTTTCTTTTTTCCCTTCAGCTTTCCTTATGTCCCTCTTAAAAAATGCTGTAACAGATGCTTGGATTGGCCTGAATGACATAAATGCAGAGCACACATACTTATGGACAGATGGAAGCCCAGTAGACTACACAAACTGGGCCAAAGGTTCCCGAAGTTATTTCAGTATGGTGAGCATCAATTTCTGTTTGTCACTTAAACATGACAACTTTGGTAGATGAACAAAATGTATGTAGCTACTATTGTTTTTATGTCTGCTCCTTTATTAAAGTTAGTAGTCTCATTGCCTTTTAAAAGCAGAGTAGCCATGTGGGAGATGTATCTACACACATTTTTTCAGCTTCTGTGTTTGTCATGGTTCTGCATGTGTCCAGAGAGAGGTTTGGAAGAATTATGCAAAACTCAGGCAAGTGAGCAATTTCCCTCACTTTACCATGACACATCAGGATATATGAATTAACCATAACATAAACTATATAATTTTGGGATGCAGTGAGTGTTATTTAGATTTGATGAAAATACTCAGATTATTGCATGCATTGACAGTTCTTGGCACTGAGCCTGTCAAGATAAAAGCATTGAATCAAATCCTCAAAAGACGGAGCCTGGGTCTTCCTTTCTAAATTTTATCTTCCCCTAATCTTCATTTTGAAAAATCCTTTCTCTATGCTTTCAAACTTTGGGCATCTCTATACCTTTTTGTGTGTAATTGTAGGACAAAGCTCAGTGCTACTCAGTAATTCTAAAATGACTAAGGTAGAACACTTCCCAATAGTATTGTTTCTATGCTCCTGTGCTAGCTCTGCCAAGTTCCTCTCTTTTCCTAAGAGAATCACTTCACATTTAGTTAAAATGGAAAACAGTTCTTTGAGGTTCAGCTACCATCAGGCAAGAGCTGGTTTTGTGATCTCCAGGGTTTCCCCATCTCACACAGGCCTATGCTTTCTGCAGAAGGCTGTGACCATTCCCCTCCAGAAATCACTTCACCTACAACTTCTTTTTCTTGCAGACAAGACATGGGCTAGTGCCAGAAGGGGGTTTGGAGGTAGCATAAGGTTATAATGAGGTGAGATGGGGACAGCTACTGCCTCCTCCTGCAGGAGGCTGAGCCACATTCTTCTCATGCTGTGAGAGGAAAGGAGGAAGGTAAAGGGTCCGAAGTGCAGCAGAAAGGGTGTGGGAGGTGTCTCCTACAAAAGGTTGTTTCTGAAAAACTATCTCTACATTACTGCACTGTGGTGATCGCTTTGCTTCCTGGTCGTGAGCTGGGGCAGAAGGAGGAATTCAGCTCTCCAGGTAGGCTTCAGTGCTGAGAAGCAATTCCCCATAACTTCCAGGAAAACAGCAGCAGGCCCGTGGGCCAGACCTGGCACACACAAATGAACCTGCACACACACACAGGGCCATGCACAGAGTTATGTGCATCCTGACAGCCCCAGACACACCCTCCTGCCTCTGTGCTGAGCTTTGCAAATCCCTCTGTCAGCCAAGGGCGGGTTTTCCTAGGGCTGAGTTGCAAAGGCTTATTGTCATATAATGTGCCTAACCATTGGTTGTATGAATTTTATGACCTTCATATTATTCCTCTCTATGTGCCTGTATGTGATATGTGAGTCTGTGCATCCAGAAGAAGTAGGAATGTTTCCTGCTTATCCACATCTTTTTTCTTGTTAATCTCATTTGTCTTATAGGATGATTGTGTCTTTTTGCTGAAGAACCCTATTGAACAGGCAGGGAAATGGAAAGATGAAGGATGTAAAGCAAGCAAAAGTTACATCTGCCAAAAAAAATCTGGTGAGTTTTCTTTCACCACTTTCTAGGAGACCTGATTTATTGTGGTAACTTCAGACTGGTGGTAAAAGTGACTTTCCTGTAATTCTGCCCTAACCTAACTGAAATGAATGACAGTATCACATGCATTTTAACAGCATGTTCACACATTTTATTTTTTTTGGAGAAAATCTCTAAACTTCTTCTTTTTCAAAGATTAGACCAGTAAATAACAACAACAAAAAATATATCTATGTGTCATCATGTACTTTACTACTTTTGGCAATCAAAGGTTGAGTGCACTGTCTTTACATCTTCAAAACTGGAATTTTTAATGTTATACTAAAAACACTGCAACTTCTTTGTTTTTTAAAACTGATTTCCCTTACAGTAGTTTCTCAGACAATTTCAGCAGCAGTAGTTACATCCCTCTGCTTCCTTATGGTGTGTTTATCATACCCTGTTCCTTGTCAGAAATACAACAATGCCAATATACAATGGAAAAATGGAAGGAATCGTTCCTTTTAATGCCCTACATTGGTACAATAAGGTTTGGGTAGGTCAGGTGCCTACAAGGTGTATTTCTGGGGATGATACAGTAACTTATGCTAAAAGGTCATTCTGACAAGTATTAGAAAATTTTGTCACAGTAAATGAAAATGTGGCTTTCATCACTGCAGGGATTTTTTGGACATATCTTAATTTGTTATAGCAGTTTTTCTTAATTACATGACAATTCCAGTAACTAGATCTTCTCTCAGTGTTATAAGTCTGAGCCAATATAAAGTTAGATTTTTGGTTCCTCTGTTCTGTGTTACAGACCCCAAGCTGCTGCACTCCCAGCCCACAGTTCCAGAGTTTGGCTTTATCAATTTTGGTGATGACCGCTATGAACTCATCAACTACAAAATGAGCTGGGAAAAAGCAGAGAAGAACTGCAGGGACCAGTCTGCAGAACTGGCCAGTGTCCTGGATCCTTATGCTGACTCCTTCCTGTGGTTGCAAATATTAAAGCATGGGGAGCCTGTATGGATTGGCCTTAACAGCAACATGGTGAGTCCACCAAACGCTTGTAACAGTCATGCTAATACATCAGATCAGCTATTGGTCACACCCATAGATGTGTGGCAGGAATCAAAACCTTGCAGAGGTTCCTCATTTCCCTCCACTTGAGGAGATTTACACATTTAAATGTTTGTTCATAATGTAAACAAGGACTGCCACAGCCCACACTTCACAGGCCACCAAGGATGCAGCTCCAGCACTGAGTGGCTTCAGTGGTAAAAACAGCAATTAAGTTCTCACTTCCTCTTCCATGGTCTACCACATGATCCTGTGGTGGAGCAGTGCTGTTTCTGAAGGCACACTTTGGAGCACACCACAGGAAAAAAATAGGTTAAAAATAGTTATTTATTTGTAAATTTAAGTTTTTTGTTTCAATTTGCAGCCCAGCAGTACAAGAGCTTAAGCTGGGCAATAGTGGAAAGTGCAGAGCTCTGGCAATGGGGGCTGCTTTTTGGAGCTAAAGCTGGTGCCCTGTGTCAAACTGCCAATAAGCTCAGCTAAGAGTGGTAAGGTCTGAAATCAGAAGCATCAACAGAGGCATGTAAAAAAGAACATGGATAAATAAAATGTAGCTGGATATTTTTGGAATTGAAGCTGGGGGAGTGGGAAATCAAGGGGAGAGAGGTAGAGCAAAAGCTTGGTGGGACGCAGGTCTGAGATAGAACACAAGTACTGATGTGAGAGGAACTGGAGCAGCATCTCAGTGAGAGCACTGGGAAACTGAGATGGGACCGGAATCTGGAATGAAACATGGCCAAGGGTCTCAAAGCAGACAGGAAAGGAAATGGCACAAAGAACAGGATGGGAGCCTGCCTCCAAAGATCACAGGAGGAAGGATCTATGCAGCACAGGATGGGGTGACAGAGGCCATGGATGTTACTAATGTCAGCCATCCTCTGCAAGCACTGGTGATATCCATTGACAAAATACATAGCTCATCTCTGGTAGCTGGTCCATGCAAGACCCACAAACTTACCAGCAGCACAGTTAACATGGGTGGCAGGGGTCTGTGGTCCAGCCCCAAGGAAAGCCTCGTCAGTTTTTCTCTTTCAGTGAAGCCTCAGGTTCTTCTTTTTGCTTTCTAAATACCCAGAGAGAAGCCTATTTTAGAGGAAGGCTGTCTATAGTCTCTCTCAAATTTTTTTGTGTATAAATGTGGACTCATTTAATAAAATCTTCATCCGTATATTCACATTTGTTACCTCTAGGCCCTTTCCCCCATTCAGAGCATGAGACAAATAGTGTGAATTGAATAACAGGCTGCATGCCCTACCTGCTGTGGAGAATGGGAGTGTGGACCAGTTTCTTACATATTCATGACATAGTCTTGTACAAGAAACCATGGTTCCCAATTTTTCCTGATTTTTGTATACATTCAAGTGCAATCTTGATGTTCTTGCAATCTAGTTCTTGTATGTGGCATAATCATAATTGTGATTTTCTTTTAGAGTGGTGGCCAATATGTGTGGTCAGATAGAAGGAGGAGCAGGTATCTTAACTGGGGCAGTGGAGAACCAAATAAAAACAAGGCCTGTGTCTATTTAGATTTGGATGGTTTTTGGAAGACAGCGTCTTGCAATGAAACATTTTTATCTCTCTGTAAGCAATCCAATGGTAAGTTCTGAGTAGGACAAAGGTGATTTGGAAGGCTGGAGTTTGAGTTAATGTCTTTGTTTGAATTTAGTTTCCCACATATGCAAAGGTTGTGATAGACAGTGTGATAAATTTGTGATAAACTTGTGATAAACTTGTGATAAACTCTTACTTTTTTTAAGGAATAACTCTCAGATCTAGTCTGTCGTGTGTGATTTCCAGATATTTCATTTCACAGGCCAGTCAACACATGCACATCATAAAGACAGCTACAATATTTCATGCCGCATAGTGATTTTTTGCATCCTTGTCAGGAACTACAGAACTAATCAACTTCAGCCTAATTATAAATATATTAATGATATACTTTTACATTTAAAAGTATCTGTTGAAACATTGTGAGTTAAGAAACTTCTGTCAGTGTGGGAGCCAAATCAATTAATTTGTTTGTTGCTTCTGCTCAAATACTTAAGTGCTCAAATATTGCATGCAATTTTCAAACATGTTTCAAATTATATAAGAAATGTATAATTTCTGCACCATAATTCAAAGCACGTTTTATACTAGTTCAAGCTCTGTTTTGTATTTAATCAGGTGATTATAATATTAATCATTATAAAAGGCTATTAAATTCTTCTTTTATGTTGATCTAGATGTATGATGTATGATGTAGATGGGCAGGAACAGAAAACTTCTCTGACTGACTTTTTAAGAAACTGGCTAGACACAAGCCACAGACTTGTGGTATGAAGAAACCTGATATATGCTGACTCATCCATCATTCAGTTTCACAAGTTTTAGCAAAAATTGCCATGTTGAAGACAATTGCAGTTAGACAGGTGTAAGCCTCCTTTAGCAGTCTGGAGAACCAGCTCCAACCAGAATAGTTTATTTCTAGTTTGTCCAGCTTAATTCAACACTTGACAATTAGTTAAGTCTATGCCATATTCGTTTTCCTGGAATAAACATCATATTTGTAGAGCTGATGTGTGGTGCAGGAGTAAATATTTCACTTGGATTTTGAGACTCCACTAAAACCTGTTTGTCTTCTTAATAGAGTTAATCCCCAGTGAACCACCACAGCTTCCTGGGAGGTGTCCTGAACCCAAGCGTGGTAGATCTTGGATTCCCTTCCGTGGGCATTGTTACTATGTTCACACCACTTCTGAGGAAAACTGGCCTGATGCTTCCATGATGTGTATTCAAATGGGTAAGTGCCCTTTCTTTAATAGGGTATTTTACAGGTTGTTTGTGTGTTGGGCTTTTAAATCCAGAACCAAATGATAATTTGCAAGGTGTCTATGTGTGTATCAATTATAAGTTACACCAAATTTAAATATATTATCAAGCATTTTTAATATATGGCAATGCTGGTTTTGAAGCATGTAATGATTTTTTTACTGAGATAATTAATTTAAAATTAAAAAATCATGCTGAAATTATATGTAATATTTAATTGATGTTTTTAGGTGCCTCTCTGGTTTCCATAGAAGATTCAGCTGAAATGAATTTTCTCTTACTTTACTTGTCTCCACTTGCAAGTGACTTCAGAAAGTTTTGGATCGGACTATTCAAAAATATTGATGGTATTTATTTCGCAGTGCATACTGAGATGAAAATAGATACTAAATAAACAGAGTGAAGACTAAGTTTTACTAACATCTAAATAATAGAACCAATATGCTAAATATTTAATAAATAATCAGGGAAAAATAACTAATAAATATTTAATAACTTTTTTGTTAAAATATGTAAAAAATAAACCACCAAGGAGTCTATGCTTTCTAGATCTTTGTTGCTATCAGAGTATATTTGTCTGTAAAAGGTTTTAGATTAGCAGGACAGTAGTTGACTAAAAATGTTTCTTATTGCCTTTTTAAACTCAAATTACTTGGTATTTAACCACTGTAGTATTGTCTTGTCATTAAATGCTGAGTTAAATTAAATTAAAATTTATTTCTAGACAACACAGCATTGCATCTCATATGAGCTGCCTAGAAAAATTTATTTAAAATTAATCTTAATTTCAATGTTTTTTTCCATAAATTTCTGGTGGAACCTTTTACTTTAACCAAAATATTTTTAATGTAGTTGTTTTGTTGCTTTAACTGCTGTAATTGCAAATTTGATGCCATATTCTATATAATTGTTATTCTGAATCCAGTTTTTTTTTGAGGGTAAACATTCAGAGTGAGTCTAGGCTGGGCTCCAACTTCTGCTCAAGTCTGTGTCTCTCAGCACCAGCAAGGGTGGGCTGGGTTCATCTGTTCTAGCTGAAGATGAGCACTACAAAAGCAGGGACTTGTTCCTGACCTCTCCCTACAGTGCCACAGTGCCACACTCTGTGCAAACAGAGCAGAAGGGAGGGACAGAGGGAGTGGCACTGAGGCAGCTGGATATACCAGGATATGCTGCCACAAAAGCACACCCTGAGGGAGAGAAGATGGCTGTTGTTCCTACTTACAGGAGATTCTTGACAGTCAGCAGGAGACAAGATGATTAATGAGAGAGCTAATTCAATTTGCAAAGATAATTAATCCAGCTCTAATAAAGTAGTTATTAGCAGATCTTGAATACACGTGTGAAGCAAATCAGAGCATTCTGTATGTTTGTACTGCTGATACTGGATTGTACAGGTGCTCTGCTGTTCTTAAGGCTCTCAGGCACAGTTCTGGGTGCAGGTTTCAGGTGAAGGTCCCTGGGTAGCTGGGCAGGTCTTCCTTACATCATTAACAGCTGTGAACACTAATGAAGTTTACTTTTGTAGGCAATTGCACTGGGTATATTCCCACCTGAAAAGCTCTGGCTGTTACAAGAAAGAGAAATAAGTGCTCTAGAGTTAGAAATAAGTGTTCTGTGATACCAATTTACACAACTAAAAAGTTCCAGTTTTGATCTGATATGTCATTGTGACCCATAGAATAGAAGTTATTTTTCACTTCATTCACTCACTAGGTAATACGTTTGATTTTAGGAGAATGGATATGGATGGACAGAAGTGCAGTAGAATATGTCAACTGGGAGAAAGGAGAGCCTACAGTACTTTTTGATGAACACTGTGTTGACATGGATGTCTCAAGTGGAACTTGGAGGACCTATTACTGCTCTGTTGACCAGAATTTTATTTGCAAAATCCCCAAAAGTAAGTTCTGAATTTCTGCGCATGGGATTATTTTAAAAGTACTGGTTAATACACATCAGGCCAAACCTTTTAGGCACTGGGTACACTTTCTGCACTGATGCTGATTCATACGCATCTGAATCAAAGCTAAGAGTAATTTCTGTTAAAAATGGTGAGAAATAATGTTGGAGAATAATCTGAGTCAATGTTCCCTCAGTTTAAAAGCAGTGATTTTTGGGCATTTACCCTGGGGTAGGGCAGAACATATCTTCTGTTGAGAGTGCAGAGAGCATTCATGGATATTATGGTTAGAGTGCAAGGGGCAGTAGATGATAACAGATGATTAAACTAGAGAGTGCTGAGAAGAAAGGCAGATGCTCTCCCAGGAGGTAAGTTGAGGGGAAGCAGTATAAAGTCACTGAGCTCCTGAAGAGAGAAGATAAGTGCTGCTGATGGGGACAGTACCACCATGGAAATGTGCTGGGATCTGCTGGATGAGCCAGAGGGAAGCATCAAGGGAGGGTGGGTAGTGGGGTCCAATTCATTTCTCTGCTGATAGAGGCAGGGTGAGACATGCCAGGACAGCAAACAGCATGATATGCTTCTTTTTTTATGGTTACTTATGGCCCTGTGGATAAGAACTGATGTGAAATCTGAGTGTCACAGGCTGGGGCAAGTGCTGCTTGTGTGCACAGCCTTGCTGCACAAAACATGAAGGATGTAAATCTGCACACATGCAGCTGTCAGGGGCCACTGTGTGTGCACAGACTCAGCTGTGTTTGCACACATCAGCTGGGAGACAGTTTGAAATAGTTCACACTTGCCACTGTGCGCAAACAGATCCACCACACAAACGTAATTGATGTAATGGATAACCAATTCTGCCTGTGGATCTTCACACATTGGCAATGGAGTCATCTGTGAACTTTTAGGAACCAGCCAGTCAGTCCTGAAAGCAATTAACTGAATCATACTCCCCAAGAAATGGAGGGAGTAAAAGAAATCTGCCTAAAAATACAGCTAAAATGCTATGTACAACTGTGCTTTTAATTTTTGCATTTTTACAAAAATTGAATTCTTTAGTGCTAAGTGTTAAGCTTTACACTGTGGAAGAGTAAAAACTTTGAACACAATCTACCTTACATAAAAAGTGTTCAAAGAAATGAATAGTGAGATGACAGTCTTGGGGTTTTCTTCTTTTACAAGTATTTTTCACAAGTATATTTCATGGATTCTGCATCATCTGTCAAAACATAGTTTCATATATTTTTCATGCACACATACTTCGTTCAGCTCTAGGGCCCCCAGGACAAGAAAAAGTTAACTGGGTTATTTTTAAACCATTAGAAATAACCTACTTTTAAAAAAACCTACTCAGCTTGGTTCAGAGAAGAACTTTGAAGATGGTCTGGGGGCTGGAGCACCTCCCATTTGGGTACAGGCTGGGAGAGCTAGGATTGTTTAGTCTGGAGTACAAAAGAGTCCAGGGAGATCTTATAGCACTTTCCAGTTCCTAGTGAGGATCCACGAGAGCTGGAGAGGGACTTCTTCCAAGAGCATGTAGTGACAGATAATGGGCTTTAAAATAAAACTGAGTAGGTTTAGGTTATATATTAGGAGGAAATTCTTTATTGTGAAGGTAGTGAGCAACTGGAACAGGTTGTACAGAGAAGCTGTGGATACCCAGCCCTAGAAACGTTTAAGGCCAGGTTGGATAGGGGCTTGTGAAAAACTTGGTTTCTGGAAGTTGTCCCTGTCCATGGCAGGGGGGTTGGAACTAGATGATCTTTAAAGCTCTTTCCAACATAAACCATTCTATGATTCTATGATTATTTAAAATTTGGTATGAACACAAAGTAAACATTATGAATGCAGTATTTATTTCATTGAATTGTTGTTTTCAAACTGTGTAACATAAATATTTTTTTAATTTTGAAGTTCCTGAAGTTGAGCCAACACATGATTCACCGGTCAATATTCGTAAGTTGTTTCTTTCAAGCCAAGTAAACAGAAATTTCAATAAGTTTATAGGCATTCACTATTTACAAGTAGAATTTCCTCCTGAAACTTTAATTTAAATACCCATTTAACTGTCATGATTTTTTTTATTTTAAATCTATTTAAAATGACTTTTTCTTTAACTGGATGTCTTCTTTTTTTTTTCCTTACAAGTTGTATATGTAGTACAATATAATGCTCCTTAAGCCAAATTTAGCATTATTTACTTGGAACATGCATCAATTTTAACTGCTATTATGATTGTTCGGTTTTCTTTTAACTTAGTTGCTTACTTAGGGAGATATTTGTTGTATGCAACAGCAGTCTCTGGGCATTTGTAGAAATTGTTCTGTTTTGTCTTCCACAGCATCAATAAACAAAGCTGCTGCTTCATCGTCAGGTGGTTTAGGTGGGATGATTTTTATACTGATCTTCTTTGTGCTGGCTGGCACTGGCCTCACATTGTACTGTTTCTATAAAAGAAGACGTGACCGACAAATGTTTTCAGCTGGCTTTGACAATGCCATATACCGTGGTGACCTTGGAACTCATGAATCAAATTGTCTTGTGACCAATATTGAGGAAAATGAGCAGGCAACAATTTAATAGGCTGGGTAATCTTTGGACTGATTTTGAAAAGAATTAAAGTGTCGGCATACAAAAATTCTTAAGGAAAGCAATTTTCTCCTATGGAAATTCTACTGAATTTTGCATGGGGTGCTTCTTGCTTTCCCTACTAGCAGGAACAAGCAAACTTGCAAGGCAGATACAGAGCTCTGCTCACAAACTTCAGTACCTGGGAGGGTTGTTGAGCTGTCACATGGACCTGGAGCTATGTTGTGCCAGCCAACACTCATGCATGTCCAGTCTCTGCGCACATCCAGCATCATCTTTAGGCACAAGAACTGTGTTCACCATATTCAGTTGTGAGAATATGGTCCTTAGCATGTTCCAAAAATTATATCCAGACCTGTAGGTATCCTGAAAGTGTCCTGTTGATCTCCAGCACAGACTGGCAGAGTTGTGCAGGTTGGACAGGATCCCTGCTTGAAGCAAGGCCAGGTCCCAGCCTCAGTCAGGTAACCTGCTCCAGTGCTGTGGATCCACATCTTCTTTTCGTTACTGAGGTGCCACAGAAACTCTTTGTGTTGCCCATAATATCAGAATTAACATAATTTGCTCCTCTTTTTATGAATGATGGAAAGCAAAGAGTAAATTGTACTTCTTCTGCTATAGTTCTGTAATGTATGCATTGAAAGATCATCTATGATGAGAGGTGGGAATGTATTGTGAATAGTAGTAGTATATCACTTAAACAGTCTCAAAGGATGTTGCAAAAGGGTGAGAAGGAAAGAGGAATTACACTTAATTCACACCTGAACATCTGAACATTTACATAAAATGTATTATTGATATTACCAATGCCAGTGTAGATTTCTTAAATTTTTAGGCCATTTTTTCAAAGCCTAATGAAACTTACCTTTAGAAAGTCTTTTCTAATTTCTAACCAAATTTTCCCTGTCCAAGTCAGTTTTAAACCTTTGGGTCTCATTCTAGACTTCCATCATGATGGAGCTGATGGCACTGTATCTCATACTGGTCTACTGGTATATTCTCAGTCTTCATAAACCCTAAAACAGTCTCATGTACAGGTGTTTTTCATTTTCACTTTCCGAGTGTCTTTTATGCCAAATGCAAACAACCAAATGGCTCAAAGCTCTTAGTGCAGTGGATGTCCTTATTTAATTTGATACTTTTTGATATTTTAATCTTTTGACAGGTTTTGTGTTTAAGTTAAAATATTTTGTGTGTGTATGAAATGCATGTAAATACGTTTTTATTCTGCATTGGTTCACTAAATGGGAATTAAAAGGCTGATTCTAAGTAAAGTGTGTGTTTCTTCTTAAACAGAACAGTTTATCATAACAGTGAAAAGGGTTTAGGAAGGATGGGGCTCTTAATCTTTTATGCACAAATGAGCATCCATTTTTCCTAGTCTAGAATGTTCTTAAATGGTCTTTATCAACCTGTGAAACTCTTTCATTGCTTCTTTATTCATAAGATTTGAAGGTTTACCCTAATAATTGTCTAATGAAAGTGTTGCAATTTAAGACTACTTGTGTGCTGTTCTGCTCCAGTGGTTTCTGAGACAGATTTTATATATTGATAGCTCTTTCATATCTCCTCTCAAAACTTGCTGACAGCAACACTAGCTCTTCCTTTGGCATTTCACTCGTTACATCTTGCAGATCTCTCATCCTTTCTGCTGTTCCCTCTTAGACCCTGTGCTGTGGTATGTAGGTCCTTCTGACAGTGCACTGCCCCAGTAGATAAGGTATTTCAGCTGATATCCTCGAAGCAGTGAGCAGATCAAAAAGGTTTAATCCACTCTTATAGCACCTTCCATAAAGGACCCTTCTGTCTGGCTTGTCTGAATTGGTTCCACAAGATGCATAATTTTGGAGAAAGAAGTGGCTACCAGAAAACTATAGGCCAAAGCCAGGAAATATGCCTAATGAGAAGTTGATTAGTGAAAGTTTCCAAGGACTGATAAGCCTTAGGAGTCCTGTTGCATTTGTGAGAGCTGAACCCTGAGTTCACCAGGTCTGTACAGGGTTTCTAGTGCCCACGAGCATCAGCAGAGGGAGGACTGTGTGTCTTGGACCATATTGGAGACAGCAGTGGCTGATGCCTGGTGGTGAAGAATCAGACCCTCAGAGGAACTTTCCAGACATCTGCTGAGAATTCCCTGGAGTGCCAGTTGGCTTTTTGAGTGTACAGCTGGGATTAGTTTCCGAATATTCCTCCAGCCAATATTGGTGATTGCCTGTGTGTGAACTCTGTGAGTGAAGAAGTGAATGTGCCATGTGAATATTTATTTGCTCGTTATTGTAAGAGCTTAATTCTATTCATAATAACAGCTTGTTAAAGAAAAACCCAAGCAGAACAACTTGTTTTAAGAAACACAGTTTATGATCTGCATTTCTTCCCTCTCAGTGAAGCGGGGATTTACAAGAAACTTTAGTTTTCAATACATCCTAATGTGATGCATTTTCTTCTCAAACTTAATGATTACTTTTAGGCTTTTTGATTACAAATTAGTCTCCTGCACCTAGATTTCTGAAAGAAACCTGTCATTGCCACTATTTCATACCAAATTCTAGCTGATGGACCAACTCCAAGAATGCTCATCAGACAGACCCAGTACCTAGTTTAGAGACTACTTGTGTGGAGTAGGAAAGAGATATCAAATGCTTGGGCACAGCATTTAGTGGTAAAAGCAATCTTTCTACCAAGCATAGCAACCTTTGGTGTTATACTTTGTGAGCAGAAATGTGGGAATCACAAATTGGCAGCTTGTCCTGCTTCCACATAGATTCTGGATTTGATCTTATATGCAACAAAACAGTATTTGTAAAATGCCTCTCCACATAGAAAAGATGTTGACACCTACTTTGTCAGTTGCTTCCCCTTGTTTTCTCTATATTAGGGTGGTATTTTAGAGAGAATGTCCTGCCTTTTCTCACTATTTTCATTATATCCCTAGCCTATAACATGGATGAAATTGTAATTGATTCTCTACTTGAACTTATTGTAATGTAAGAAGTAGTAACTGCCTTTAAGGAAGGAAGCGCTGTGGAGAAATTCACCACTGTGACTTTCTCTAAGGTCAGAGAGTGACAGAACCATGGCAGATAAATATAGGAAGAAAAATGGAACATCCTCCTTCCCCCCAAAAATACCAGTTTAGAGAGAAAATTTGCTAATATCTATACCTATTAGATTCAGGCCCCTGGCTAAACACAAGTTAAAAGAGAAACTGTTGAAGTACAAGTCTAGTTTTGTCACTTAATTTTCTGAAACTAGGGTACTGAAAAAGGAAGTGAAAAGTAATTTGGAGCAAAATGTAAAGGAAACCCTATAAATATGAAGAGAATAGATAGATAGTTGTGAAATGAGCTAATGCCCTCAGGCCAGGTTCCAATGGGCAACAGCCAGATTTTCCGGGGTCAATAGGAAAAGTGTAAATCGCTCCATAAGCGTTGTCCTGATGTTACTGTATCCGGGCAGAGGAAGGGTTAGTGTTCACTTTGTCTCCTCTCAGCTGTGTCCTTATCTGACATATCCAGCTTTCTGGGCACAAGGTTTTGCTGTGCACAACTGTTCACTCTCTGTGATATAATCTCTTGAAGGATTTGGTTAGTGTTTTAAGGAGTGGTTAGTGGTTCTGGTTCCTCTGAGGACATATTTGCTCTCATTTCTGGAGAATGCATACCTTATACTGGCTTTTTACCCAGACTGTTGATCTAGACATACAGATGAAATCCATCTCACCTACTTGTACAACTGACTGACATAAGTTTTTAGTTGATAATCAGGAATATATATGGAGGACTTGCAGTTGTTTCATTGCCCACCAGAAGAGGCAAATTATGACAAGGAGGTTCTAGACATAGGAGGGAATAATATTCAGTAATTGGAAGAATAAAGGTTTGTGCAGTGAGAAACACTGATTCAGGTTGGTAAGAGGAAGGCAAACAAAAATACAATGCAAACTGTCCAAACAAAGGAGATTTAAGGGAAAGGTTGAAGCAGAAATGAAGGAGTTTGAATTGAGCCAGAAATGCTGACCATTTCTAGGAGAGAAAGGCCAGGCTGAGTATGGCAAAGCAGAGGTCTGGGAAATGCAGATGCTGCAGGGAGAAGTGCAGGAGGGTAGGAATCCTGGTTGTGGGGAAAGAATAGATGGTTAAATATACTTTGCCTATGAGAATCAAGAAAAAAAGCTTATGTACCTAAAGTGAACTGTTGCCTCAGGAGCACTGTTCAGACCAGGAAAGAGTGTGTGTGTGTGTGTGTGTGTGTGTGAGGAGGGAAGGGCTGCAGCATGTAAGATAATTGTATGTTTGTTCCTATTTGCCTGGGTATTCTTGTGTTCTTTGGGAAGGCCACAGCTGGGGATCAGGGATGAAGACAGGTTGCCTCTCCACCTTGCCCTGGCTGGTGATGTCTTCCACAGAGCAGAGCCATCTAGAAAGATGAGGAGATGGTTTCCTTCCTGAGAGTGGTGAGTGTGCAAAGGGTGGGTGCTTCAGAGTGTTGTGCTAGAGTGAAGAGGATGGGAGGGAACCTGGGGTTTTCCTAAGAGGAACTGAAACTGGACCTGTGGGGAAGCCTCTGTGGCTATGGAAAGGAAGAGGTTTTTGCTGGAGTGCTACAGAGGAAGTGCGTTGGTTGTTTTGCAACCCAAGAAGCCACTAAGAGAAAGCTTACACCAAGCACTTTCTCTGCAAAGATACTGTGCAAAGAAATTTGTTTTTAAACAACTTGTTAGAGAAAAAGCACCACCTGGTGTTCATTCCCTCTGGAACACGTTCCATTTGAAGAAAAGGTGCTGATATTTCAACCTGCTGGATCTGTTCCCCTTGGGGTTCACTCTGGGTGTTGGTGGGTGCTGGGAAGCAAGAACAAAAGGCAAAAGAACAGGTATATTGGCTTGTAATTAGTGAGGGGAGTGAGGGGGTTAATAATCTGTCAAAGGGCAAATGGAATAGTAAAAATGAGGCTTGATGGCATCTGCCCAAGGATTTACTCATGTTTCAAGAAAATATATATATTTTTTTTTAATTCTGGGCAGTGGGAACAGTAGCCATTTCTCCTAGTAATAGTACTTTTCATTTCAGAGCTACTACATGAGATGGTCATGCTTGTCACTTGCTTTTGAAAGTAAGCTCCTGTCAAAGGCGCTGTTTGCTGTGTACATTAGCTCAATGATAGATTTTAAAGTGCACAAAATTTAGGGTCTATTCAGAGTTAAATCTGTTTGCAACAAAATTTTAACAGGAAGAGGGAAATTAGAAATGCGCAATCTCCATATGTTGCAAAGATAACAAAAATCTGGAAAAGAAAAGGCCATTTATCTCCTTGACTATTTGCCAAAGCAGGTTCATTTAGTGCACATAACAGGGAAACTGTTCATTCTTAGTGGGATTACAAATGGAAAGGAATTGATTACACCACAAAGAAGTGGCTACATTATAATTACTTCACTGAATATGTGAAATTCTGATATATAGAAACTTAGCATAGTGACACAAATCAGGAAGGGATTTTAAACAAATGAGGAAGCAAGACAAAAAGGAAGGAAATCCTTAAATTTTGCTTGAAAGCCATTTGCATTCACCTAAAGAATCACAAGAGAAAACCACAGTCTATTAATTTTCTTCCTTTAACAATTTCCATGGCTTCTTGTGCGCTTTTATAATTTGACTAAAACCGCATTGGCTACTATATTAATTTCAATTCCAGAAGTTTAGTCATTTCTTATAACTCCAAATATTCCTAGGTTGTTTCTTTCCTCAATTATTCATAGGGTGTTTGATAGTTCAGGCAATTAAAGTGTCATTCAGAGTGAATTTCGTAAATGCTTTCTGCCTGTTCTCACATTTAGTGTGTTCAACATAACATGACATTCTACTCTTGTTCTCATGCCAACACAGCGTGACACATAGTTTTTCAACTGATGACTTTTAAAAGAAACATCTCGGAAGAACAATACCCTTCTTTTTTTGTAAATAGCCTAGTGGTAGACTATTATGATTTAGTTCAGAGGACTAAAATGTAGATTCACTCCTTTCCATGAAGAACAATGGTAGTTCTGTGTGTGTATTTTTTACTATTCCTTTCATTAAAATAAATTTTCTCTGATCAGACTGTCCTTTGGAATCTTTGGAATCTTCAATTTTGAATTTAATTTCTCAAGCCAGTTACTGTATATTCCATATGAACTTCATTCTTTATTTTTGTCTTTGGATGCTTCCTGCTGCCACTCTGTGCCTCACTATTTGGACTTCATCAGGAAGTGTGCATGCCTGGAAACTGCAGGATGCCTTCTAAACAGTGGTGAAAATAGTCCATACACATTTTTGTGTGTAAAAATGCCTGAAATTAAAAGCTACATTCATGCTGGTGTGACTATTACAGTTACTGATAAAGAGTAAGAATTAAAGAAATTTGAAAGTGACAGCCTATTTTGTGAATTAGTCTATAGACAACCTGACCTAGAGGTCCTGTATCACTGGTAGCACTTTAGGAAAAGTCCTGCAATTGCTGAAATAGGGACAATGAAAGAAAGGAATTCTTTACTCTATGCTTTTATATAGTCTCATGATTTTTACTGAGTTCAGGGAAAGCTGTCTGTCTGCTCTTCATTAGTGAGTGAGTGCTTTTGTTCATAAGCATCTGAGATGCTCATGAGATCAGTCACAGACATTCCCAGCCTCTTCAGAGGCAGAGCAGGTGCAGGGACAGCACACAAGGATCTCTGGCATCTTTCTTGCTCTTTGAAGCAGGTCAGCCTGGGCACCAGGCTTTGGTTGCAGACAGGAGTGAAGTGATCCCAGGCTAGCTTGGGTCAATGGCTCTGGCATGTGGACCCCAAGCAGCTTCCCTGACATGCTGATGCACTTCAGAGCTGCAGCATCTTTTATTTACCACTGAGTGGAGTCCTTAACAAGACTACACATGTGGAAGCCTAGATTCCCCAATTGCTGTGAGACATTTTGCTCAGAGCAGCTTGGCAGTGAAGCTGTGCCAGATTGCTCAGGGCATGGGTGAGTGCTAGGCTTGTCATCAGGGTACCACAAATAGAGGGTTATCTTTTGGCACCATTGTCAAATACAGTTTCTACCAAGAATATAATACAGATTTTTGCTTTGTTTTTTAACAACTGAAAGAGATGCTTATAAAACAATATTAATTTCAAAATGTGTGTAACTTTACTCATAGTTCACTGGCCCTTTCTCTGGACAATGTCTTTTATCAGATACTCATCCTGAGTCTCTTCCTGTGGCTGTGTTTACTACAGTAACCCACTTGGAAAGCTGGGTTATGCTCTCATATATTCAAATCCCATGGTCAAGAAGATGAGTAGGTAGTAAAAGTTTCCTTACAAATCAGTCCAAACTAGATGTGAGCTTTCAAAAAATTGGGGTCCCAGTTCTTCAGAAAATTAATTATATTGCGAGTGTGAATTAAAACCACAACAATCAAACAATCCAAAGAAATCAGTTGGGAAAAGAAAGTAAGGAAACAGGAGCTAAAAGCAGCTATTTTCCTCATCCTCATATTTCTGAATGGCTGTGGTTGGTGAAGATCTGTTTGTCTTTCTGCAGTCACTTATATTGTTTCCCAGTATCAGATTCTCTTCCAAGACTTCTGTCTGCCTCTCAATACTCTGCTTCTTGTACCTTAACCCCTCAATTGCCTGTTTTCCTTAATCTCTTCATGATGAGACTGATGTGCAGGGTCCCTTGATGAGTGCCCACTACTTACTGGTCTCTGCAAAAGGAAGTTGCCATGGAGGAGCACACATGGATCCAGTCTCTTTCTTCATATCACTCCTGTCTTTGTGAACAGAGGGAGCAGAGGAGAGAATAACACAGAAGATGCTTCATCTGGTATGTGCAGAAAAGTTGGTGATGATGCCTCACATGGGAGCATTCTCAGAGATACTCAAAATGGGAAGTTTATCAAGGCAATTGCAAAAATAACAATTAAAATTCCTAACAAGCAGCATTGTGCCAATCTGTTGTTGTGCTGTAACAATCAAGTTCTTACCTTGCACTTTACTTCATATTCTTATAGAAACAAACATTATATAAATCTTCAGTACACAGACACGATGTGTTGTCTTACTGGAATGTGTCACTTCCATGTCACATGAACTGTACTGTGAAACAATATATCACTTCAAATTTTTAAGCTTCATATTTTAACCTTTTTTCAGTTTAGGAGGGATTTTGAAGATGCTTGAATAAGCATGTTCTCTATGGTTCTGAATGGCACTGAAAGAGAAGTGGAAATGCAATTTCTTTTTTCAAATGTTGAAGAAAATAATAGAAGGCATGATGTGATTTAAAGCTTAAAGGTCTTAGAATTTTATATATCCTCTGGATAGGAACCTATAATCGCATACATAATAGAAATAGGGAACTGAAAAGGTCCAAAACCAGTGCCAGCTAAAACTGAAAAGGTTTCCAACAGCAACCATGATTTCACCTCTCTCCTGGGCAGCCTTGTCAAAGCTTCTGTACTAATAATGTTGGAGTGCTTTGCTGTGTTGGTGGCTGCTCAGGACAGCTGGGCTATGTGGCAGACCAGAGTATCTCTCTGGTTCTCCTGATGGGCAGGAGCCTGGATNTGTGTAGAAGTAGTTTTTAGATTTTGCCATAGACATAAATGGAGTCAAGATGGAGGCAGATCAGTGTGATAAGAACACGTTTCTGTCTTCCTCTTCCTCTTCCTCTTTGCAAAGGGTGACGGGTTTTTAGGATTGGTAAAGGTAAAATTTCACTGCGTGACATGGGTTTTAGTTATTGGTGTTTAGAGAAAAACAATATTAACATAATATAAATTATAAAAGCCCAGCCACTGTCGGGGTGGGGGGAGGAAACCGTTTTTCCAGCTGCTTGTGAACTTCATGCTGGACAGAAAGAACTGAGAGATAAGATTTGTAAAATAAACATCTGCAGTCCACAACCCAGACATTCTCCGATTCCTTCTTTCAAGCACGGGCAGTGAGAAGAAAGATTTTACACTGCTGGGGTTAATCTCAGAAGAGATAACTCCGACAGGGCTAGAGTGGCCCAGTAATAATCTCTTGGTTGCTCCAGAACAGGCTGGCAATGGCTGTGTTCAACCTGCTTCATGGGAACAGTCCCTGGAATGCTGGACATGCCAAACTGGACCTAGAAATCCCCTTGGGGAAGTGTTCCCTGTCATGGTTGAAGGACACATGCCCACACTAATTTATTGAGTAGACAGCCCTGCAATTTTGCCTTTTCCTGAGTACTATTTAATTTAAATTAATTAAGGGTACCTAGTTACCAGCTGGGCTTAAACTATGAAACAAAGCTAAAATAATTTATTAAGTACCCTTTCCTGTTATTTGAGCTGTTAACATACAGAATGGCACCAAATCTTTCTGCAAAACCCTTGTCAGTACACCTACCAACTCAACATAAGCTACTAATTACTCTTCTTTTTTAGGGCTATGATTCCTTATTATCTAGTCATCATCTCATGATTAGCAAGTAGTACTGCTTTTGCTATTACTTTTTCAGGAATTCAAGTTTGTCTGCCTGTCTTATAATTCCTTGGTGTTTTGATACATTCAAACCTTGCCTAGTTTCCCTGTGTTTACTAAGAATTGCAATTTTCTCCAAGTATTACAGCTTGTCTCTAAGAGTTAAAAATTATAAAATTCATCTGCTTAAAAAAACCCAATAAATATGGGATTGTCTTGCAGCCTAAACATCATATTAGGTTTTCATCCTTAATCCATCTTGTTTTATGCAGAGTTGGGCATAATTTGTGTAAACTAAACAATACTCCTGGGATAGGAAACGGTCTTGTAAATATTTCCTTATCTTTCATTGTTCACATGCCTCCTAATGAAGGGTCTGACAAAATGCTTTATATGGAAATGAAGAGCAGGCTTCAAAAAGTGCATGCTATGTTTTGGTAGGAAGCATTAAGCTCATGGGTGCAGCAACACTGCCTCACGTATATGAGAAGAAAAATGTATTCTGCACTGAAGCTTTCCAGAGCAGACTTAAGTGTGATAGACTATGATGTTGCCAAGTAAAAGTGTGAGATTATTGAAAATGTGGGCAGGAGCACCAGCTCATTTTAAATGCGCATTGGCATCATAATATGGAAAATCAGCTAGATTAAGAGTATTCTGTACATGTAGTGATCTGAACAGCATCCAAAAAGAAATCTACTTTGATGGATGATGTGCCTACTTAGATGAATATTTAGAGAAAAGCAGTGACTGAAAAAATCATGACATTGGCTGCAGAGAATGTGGCCTTAGATAGTCTTTTAGTTGGGAGCTGGCTGTGACTTGAATTTGAAGCTTTGACCAAGACTTATCAGCTTTCTAGAGACAATTCAGATAATCCTAGCAGTTTTTAGTGCAGGGTACCATGACACAAGGTCTTGTGTCTGAAGAACAACAAAAGGAAGTAAAAAGGAAGAAAATGCACTGCAGTGATATTACAATGCTCAGACTGGAAGAGCTGTGAGACATTTAGATGCCCTTTATAACAAAAAAATCTGGAAACTATTTCAGATTAAAGCCAGCCCTTACAGCTATTTACAGAACTCCTTTTGCTGTTATATTTGAACTTGTGTGTGCAATTTACCAGAAAGAAAAAAGAAAAAAAAGAAATTAAGCTCTACAGATCTTTTTATAGTTTTGTAGTTGAGATTCCTTTGTTAACAGTCCATGTGAATGTCTACTCTCTCTATCTCCTTCTGTTAGGCAAATTATGAAATTTCCTTCCTTTTCCAGAAAGCAGGTTTGATACAATTGTATTTGGAAGGTTTATGAGGAGGGGAAGAACTCCAGTGTCTTTGCCAGTGGATGCAAAGAACTTCAGTCACTCTCTTCCACAGAGACTGACAGATAGGTCAGGCCATGAATCTGTATTGGGCATTAGGACATTTTTCAGATATGGGATGTTTCACACCACCTTGTTACCCATATTTGAAATCATGTTCTGGACCTCACCAATCCACAAGCAGTGGAGGAAGAAAACATTTTCAGTACATTTTTCTGGCAACTTTCCTGCTTCAGCATGTTTCATGAAGGTCAGATCCAAGTCAAATTTAGCATTTAAATTTGGTAGGGGATTTTAGAAAAAGAAAATTATTTAAAGTCCTAAAAAAAATAAATTACAGAGTCATAGAATACCTTGAGTTGGAAAAGACTCATAAGGATCACCAAGGACAATTCCCTGTTCATCACAGGACACCCTAACACTATATTATGTGACTAAAAGCATTGCCCAGATGCTCCTTGAAGTGTTTGCCCATGGGAAAATAGTATGCACTTCCTGTAATCAGAAAGGAAACAGTGATAAAGCAAAGGAAGAAAACAAAGACTAATCATAGAGATAATATAAAGAACAGGCATTTTCCCAGTTATTTTAAAAACTATATATTGCTATCCAGGAAGTATGACTGGACTAATTATTTTTTTCTTCCACTCTCCATTATTTAAACAATAGTCCAAAAGTGCATGTTGATTATTTCCAGTGATTGCTGAGGCCCAGTTAACAAGAAGCAGTTAAAGGGTAGTACAAAAGGTTGATGAGTGTATCTGTAAACCAGCAATCATGGAGTAGTTTTTATACTGTGCCTTAGCCAAAATATTGAGGTCCAGATGCTTGTGTCATCAGGCAGGCCTGTGCAACATCTGCAGCTGTGATGTGCACCCTTGGGTGCAGTGTCCTAGATGGGGGACTCTTCCATCCCTTAAATGTGGCCCCTGTTGTCAGTGGTATTTTTCATGATCCTTTAATTGAATTATGTGATCCACAACCTTCCAAACATTAAGAAAATTCTATTTATTGTTAAATATTATTTAAGCATGTGTAACATTCTTAGATGTTATGCAACTTGCATACTTTCCAGGAGATTACATTAATGATTTAGCATTGCTACATGAATTTTTTCAAAACTTCAGTCTGAATATAACCCCATAAGGCAAAGCTGATTTTTTTGTTGCTCTTTCTCAAGTTAACATTATTGACACTTGTACCACAAAAATTCCTGGGTTGATAAGAACAGGGAGGCATTACTCATCAGCTGCTGTCACAGGCAAAACAGATTCTACTCTGAGAAATGTGTTTAGTCTATTACCAGTGAAATCAGAGTAGGATGGTGAAAAATAAAAAAATTTCTGCTCAATTACTACATGCTTTGTGGTTGCTTTCACTATGTATGTACAAAAGTCAAGCAAATTAGTTCAATAGCCACAGCACTTTCACTCTTACGGTTTATTTCCCTAAATTAGTTCTTATTTTGATCTGTGTGGATTTCATTTGTCTGACCTTGTCAGAACAACTTTAAACTGTTGCCTTTATCAGCCTGAATGAGAAGGATTATGGCAAAGAGTACCTATCCCCCTTGCTAGAACCTGACCAGAAAAACAGCAGGCTCATCAAAATATTCAGTGAATTTTGGCAAAGCAAGACCAATTAATGCCATAACCCACAAGAGCAATGACCTGGCAGTGAACCCCCATGGCTGGGGCTGGTCTGCAGGTGCAGGAGTGCAGGAGTGCCTTGGCTGCTCTCAGCCACTCCAGCTGCTGTATGGGGCACACTTACCCTGCCTATAGCTGCTTTTCCATCAGGGCAGATCTTTGCTTGGAAGAGATCCCAAAGCACTGTTTGGGTCTTTCTATGTCACTGCAGCAGTCTGTGAACACCTAACATCAGTTAGGCAAAATATCACCTGCAAAGCCACCATGGCATGTTACCTCCCCCGTCCTGTCCATTCAGACCCATCAGACAGGTGGGTATAAGGTGCTGTTGAGATTGTGCTTTCCCCCTTAATCTTAAAGAGAGTAGAAGTTTAATGAACTTGGTGGGATTCCAGGGAATCCTAAACAGGTCAGCTTTTATGCTGTCAGTACTCTCTGTAAGAGACTACTGTTTGGGATGTTGGCATAACAATTGAACTTGAAGTAACAGGGAGTTGTCTAAATTCATGCTGGAGCATACAACTTTGTTGTTAGCCCAATTTCTGACTTTTCAGATGGGGACTAGCCAACCTGCACTTCATGGCTGGATGCAACTCGTGCTGAGATTCACCTGTGGACAGTGGCTAGGGGTAGGTGCCTGATGTTACCAGATTTCACAAGCGCAAAGGAACAACAAGGCAGTGCCCTGAGGTGCTCCCTGAGGTATGTGTCAGGTGCAAGGGACATGGTGACGTTGGCTGTTTTAACTTTGCTCTTCCCTGGAGTCTGTCCTCCAGGATTTCAGCAGCCTTGAGCAGGTACCCCTTTGCAGGATCAGCACAGCACCCCATAATACACAGTACTGGCTGTAGGAGGAGAGGTGCAAGCACACCAGGTGTGTTTGGGGTATCAATGCAGTGCAACTGTTCAGATTTTAGGCCTTAAGAATTGTTTGAAACCAGCCTGAAGGGAAACCAATGTTTGCTTTACTACCAGCCTGCAGCTGGCTCTGGCATGGCTTGAGATGCAGAGGAGGCTGAAGAAAGCGGATCCTTTCCTTTTTATTTCTTTGTTATTAAAAAATGTCCAGCTGAGAAGAAAATGAAATTCCTCTTGGCCTCATTTTGTACAAGTTCCAGGATAAAACAAGGCTGTTAAAATCCCTGACAATATTAATGACAATGTATCTTTTATATAAACAGGTCACATGCTGTAAGGAAATATTGTCAGCATAAGGCAGACCACTTGAGGCCAAATAAAACTTGTTCTTTCTAGGCAAGATCTTTAGCAGAAGATTAAAAAATTTATGGTTTTAGAAAAAATGTATTTTCCAAAAGAGGCAGTTGACTTTATCCTTGTTGTTAGTACATTTTGTCATCATCTGAAAAAGAAAATTCAGTTAACTTTGCCTTAATATCTGTACCTAGCATTTCCTTGTAATTTCTTATTTCACTGTTCAATTTCTTCCTTTTATTTTAACCCCATAAACTTTCTCAGGGATTTAACTCCCTTTCTTGCATTGTCTTTCTGCTGAGCAGACAAGCAGGGTCAAATTCTGTATTTGGGAAATGCAGTCATCTTGGCTTAAAAACAGGAGAGGATGACAAATTTTTTTGATATCATAATTCTGGTACAGGTGCCAATCAATATGTTACTATAATTCAAATGACATTTTTGCATCATAGACCGTTTTATTCCATTTAGAGGTTTTTCTAAACAAAACAAAATATTTCCATTTAAAAAATCTGCTGTGATAAAATCGGGCCTTTACACAGTTATAGGGACAGTCTATAGTGGTCAGGAATGGAGAACTGAGAGTGCTGTTTTTCTCAAGTTTCCATCTTTAAGTTTGGAAACCTAAGTGCTGAGTGCTGGCCCTGGGTATGATCTTGATCTGGGTAGAAAGCAATATGTAGCATTTCCTGAAATTGTGACTAACTATTGGTATAGCTCTCAAACAAGAATTACTTACTTCATAAGAAAAAGAACCATTGATTTTCCAATAAGCCATTTCCCACTTAGTTTTCTAATTGCATTTTTGTAGAAATGTAGGATAACGGCAAACTCCGGTAGAAGAGCAGAACTTTTTCTGGTGTCCTGCAGAATGAATTTCACTTAAATTTTTGAAAAGTCTCTTCTGTCTCATATCACAGATGAAAATATGAGACCTGTGTTTTCCTGCTAGATTTTTAAAATTCTGCATAGGTAAGATTTAAAAGCTAAGGTTAAATTTCTGGTTTTAATATTTCGTTGTTGATTAGATCCCACAAGCTCCACATATGTCCTCAGTAGAGACAGTGGGAATGTAGTGAGTTATAAACTTGTGACCACCTGCTTTTCCAAGGAAGCATGGTTTGCCCTCAGTGAGAAGTCATTCTTTTATGAGGGTAAAATTTGTGCTGCGTGCTCTTGTTTTGTAGCAATGTGGCATGTGACAGAGTGTTTCCTCATTCAGCACTCGGAGCTTTTTACCCAACCATCCAGCCTGCAAAACTGAGGAGGACCAGCCTCTGTCCTCTCTTCAGCAGGACTTTATTGCCAGCAGCTCCCACTATACAGGTTTTGCTGAAGGGAAGAAAGGGAAGCAGCATTTACAATGATGATCTCTGGGTTGTTGCTTGTTCTCTCTCTTGTTCACAGTTCTTTGCAGCTCGTGGGTAAGTGCCTCCTGCTTGCTTCCTGTGAAGGTTCTCATGAAAGTGCTTCCACTCTGCCTTTTCTGGGTGATTGTGCTTCTGTGGTACTGCCATTATGTACATTATTAGTTTGGGGATGGGGAACCTCTTAATGGCAGGTAAGAGGCAAGGGAATGACCTCAGAGAAAAAATGGAATGATTAGAGAAGGAACCAGAGACTCAATTCTTAATTACTTCATTCATATATATAGTGGCACTATAATTTCAATAACCCCAGAAGATCAGAACTAAGAAAATAATGATATCTGTTTAAATGTCTTTTTAAAAATGTATTTAATTCTTTACTTCTGTGTTCTGATTTTTGAGCTGTTGGTGTCTGTGTAATGGTTGCAAAATCAGGCAGAGAAAATCTCCAGGAGTGGTGAAATGAGGAAATATTGGTAGGACATTAAAATATTCACAGATGATGTCTGTAAAGGGGGTTTTATTCACTGTTTTGAACAGACTCATTGAGTTCACTAGCATTGATAAAGTGTATGGAAGATTTTTTTTAAATAAAATTATCTTAAATTTAGGAAATCTCGTGTAATTGCAGTGTACAACACTACTGCTATCCCCTTAGCTGCACTTCTCTTGTAGGTATTAAACAGGTGGCTTATGCAGACCTGAATGTTTAAGGTTAAATCCTTTCACCCTCCTAACTCCTGAGGATTATCACAGGTTGCCTCAGAGTATATGGCATTTTTTAAAATCACCTGTAGACCAGAATAATTATTTTCAGTGTGCTGTATATTATCAATTACATTGATTTCAATTTTTTATAAGCTTTTTAAGGAAATGTCTTTAACCTCCTAAATACATTTTCATTAAATATGACACCCACTGCTGAAGACATATATCAGGGACCAAAACTGGTTATGAATCCCACAAGCTTTGGCAGGAAATGCAACCAGATGGGTCACAAAGTACAAAACAAGACAGCAGAGCAAATTCAGAGGCACGGTTCCAAACTGCTGCTGATTGCAGGACTGAAATTAGCTCTCTTACTTCTATCTTATGTTGAAGCCAACATTTCAGGCATGATCAGATTAACAGCCTGGAGAGCTAGGGACCCAATTTCTGGTGCAGGTGTACCTTCTAATTCCACCAGCCTTTACACACAGGCAAGTGTCAGATACTACTACTTGCTACTTTCTCAGACTGCGGTCTGTGCTATTTTCTCAGACTGCAATGGGCCTCCCAGTGTCATTCCTAGTTTTATAGTCAATGGCTCACAGTAGCGGATGGCAGATCCTGTAGTCAGCAAGGCTGAGGAACCCAGAGTGGCCCCTGAGAAGCCCAGACCGGTTTGCTCACCATTATTTGACGAAAAGGAAAGGAAAGTCGGATTTGGGGGAGGGGAGGCAAATGGCTCAGCAAAGATGCTTGTGTACCCACTAGGTGACCTGTAAGGTCTGGAAAGGTGAGAAAAGTTGATAGAGGTCAGAGGTCTACAATTCCATGCATCTGAGGATAGGTTGGTTGGAGCAAGGTAATGGTGACAGCAGTGTGGCTGAGGGAATTCACTGACCTAAAACCATCCAAGAAGCTGTGCTCAGCTCAGCTGCTGCTGTTGCCCACCACTGATCCACAGTATGGTGACATATAATCATGACATACATTTTCTATAGTCTACTTTATTTTTAATCAATAGAACAGATGTTGCTCTGGACCCTGTTAAAAAATATGTTTTTATCTGGCATGAATGCAATGACTCGTTCATGTGAATAGGAAGCATAATCATATGTATCCACTATACATATATTCTATATTAACTATTTGCTATGTGTTGTTTTGTTTTACAGACATTAAAACATTTTTACTATATAATAAAATCAACAGGCTCTGTCTTGAGGCATCTATTACACAGTCAGTTAGAACTGCCACTTGCAATCAAGATAATGAATCACAAAAATTCAAGTGGATCACAGATCATCAGCTTATGAGTGTGAAACTGAAACTGTGCCTGGGGGTGCCATTGAAGAAGGATCAGGCCATGGTCACCCTGTATCCCTGTAATCAAAAAAGTGAGCTCCAGTGGTGGGAATGCAGAAATGAAAGCCTCCTTGCAATCCGAGGAGAAGATTTATTTTTCAGTCCTGGCAACGAAGAGCACGATAATGTTTTGTTAAAGAAGGAGCTGAGTGCAAAAAATAAATGGAACATCTATGGGGCCACGGATGTTTTATGTTCCCAGGGGTATGAAGGTACAGAAAATTGATTCTTTCATCCTTTATATTAATTCTTTTATGAGTGTTATAGTGTACAGGATCTGTGGTTCTGACTATTCTGACTCCTTCAGTGACCACCAGAGTTTTAGAATATCCATGCATTGAGGAACTTGACTTTGAATTTAATGTTATATTTATGTCCAAGCATGTATTATACATACACACTTTTTGATCCTATGTATTATAGTACCTTAGTATTTCAAGTACTATAAACATTACACATACTCTCTGTATATTCTATAAATACATATTTTAGTGAATATGTATATGCATACTTACTCTCATACTATGTAATAGTATTCTCTAAAGTCACTATTGCTCACCATACTGTGTAACTGCATTATTAACAGAGCACATAAACACTGATAAGTTTTTTATACAGTCACAGGGATATGAAATTTACATCCCCATGAATAAAGCACAATATGGGAGAGCTGAGAAAGGTCTGAAAGTACTGATTTAAGCAGAGGAAGTATGGATTTTTTGACTCAGCAGATGAGGTTGCTCATGGAATAATTATAGTCACCAGTGAAATTACCTTTTTTGATTAGCTGTAGTCTGATCTGAATGGCTTTCCCACATCCAGAATGAATGCTCTAAAAACCACCTCACAGAATATTTGAACACTGAACTCTTAGCTTTGTCTGTGGGAAGCTGCTTCACTGTATAACATAAATGGACACAGGAATAAAACCAGAGCCAGATAGTCTAATATATGTTTACCTTTTTTTCCAGGAATCAAGACTTATAGATATTAGTTTCTGCTCTTGCACATGTAATACAAACTTTAACATTGTTTGAAATAGAAGCATCTTAGGCTAGAACTCTGGAGCCTTATTAAGATTATAAAAGCATCTTGGTCAGAAAGTTAAATATAGATCTCATCTATGATATATCACTTTACATCAGAATAGCAATGTTCTGAAACATGCATCAGCAGCTGGAGTCTGAAAAAGTGCTGAAACAATTTTTTAATGATTATGGACATGGAAAGCACTTTGAGACGCAATTCTGCCACAGGCCTTACTTTTCCCCGAGTTTGCATTCATTTGTTACTTTTCATATATACGTTATCATTTTGTCTTTGCAGAGACCTTCACGCTGCTGGGCAATGCTTTTGGGGCCCCGTGTGTGTTCCCTTTCCTGTTCTCGGGGCAGTGGTGGGCGCAGTGCACGGCCGAGGGACGCACTGATGGCCGGGCCTGGTGCGCCACCACCGCCGACTACGACACCGACCAGCGCTACGGGCTCTGCCCGTCCTCGGGTGAGCTCCCCTCAGAGCACCATGGCAAACCAGCATCAGTAGAATATGGGTATCTTCATAACAACAGCTCATCACTTGCAAAAATGCGTTTTAGTTTGTGATGCATTGCCACATGCTGGACTATGCAAGGAAATGGCATGTTGCATGAAGATGTGAAGGGAGTGATTGAAGAGTAAAACAGCATTCAGTTCCCACTAACTGTGGGGGTGTTGCTGAGCAGCACAATAATTCTGAGCTCCTTACTGCTTCCCAGCCAGGATGTGTGCTGTCACTGTTGTACAATCCTTCTCTGAGGTCTCCTGTTGTGATGGATGTGGGCACAAAAATGAGCACTTTAGGAAGATTCACGTTGAAGTTCATGATTCAATCTGCATGTTTCATGTTTCAACCTGAATGATTGTCATGCAAATATATTTTATTGCTAAAGCTTAATGTGTCCTTTCCCCCATGCTTTTAAACCCTGTTCATTTTAAACCCTGTCCAGAAAGAAGCCTTTCCACCCCTTTGACATCTGCCTGACATTTCTCTGCAATTTCAATCACCTTCTTCTATTTCTGTGGTCACCTCCCCCTTCACTTCCCCCTCTATCTCCCTTTATGGCCTGGAGAGCTCTGCATTCAAAATGTTGAAATCTCCACCTGACACATCTCATCTCTCCTCTGTATTTCTCCCCATGGCTTCTGTTCACCATTGTCTTTTTTATATTAGAATGCCCCTTTACTCTACTTGATTTAAAGTGGACTTTCAGTGTGGCACACATCCCTAGTCAACTATGCTTTCCAGGTTCCTTTCACACTGAGCCCTGAGGTGGATGACATTGAATAATTTTCAGAGTTTTTGAAAGCTAGTCCCAGTTTTCAGTTCTTTTTATTTTTTTTAATTCTTTTTCATACTGAGTTTTGGGTATGATCAAATACCTGATACAATTTTGTGTTGTGCTTGATTGAGCATATAGAGATCTTCAACAAATCAAAGATGCAAAGGTAGTCAGAGGAGGAGCATGGTGCTGCTCAGCACCATTGCTGTGTAACAGGCACATCCAAACAGTCTTTGAAAGGGGATGGGATTTATCTTTTTTTTGATGCTAAATTCAAGTCTAGAGCTAGTTCTTACTCTCAGCTCTCAGTGGGAGCTGCTGTCCAGAGAGAAAATGAGATGTTGCACATCTTTTCAAAATTTTTACTTCTGCCACACACTTCATGCAATGTATTTTCCTATGCAATTACTTTCCTTGTGGTAATTCCTGACTTGTCTCTCTTCATGGAACAGGAGGCAGTATAGACAAGCTTTACCTGTCAGCTTGCCAGCCTAATTTTGTCCTTCCCTATCTGCTCATAACGTTTTCAGTGGTCTTGTAAGAGCAGCCCAGGTGGGATTTAAGGAGTTGAATGAGAACCTGCCACACAGAATGAGAACCTGCAACTCGGTTTTCTGTTGATTTTTATTGTGACCTCTGTTATTATTCTTTCCACAGATAAAGACAGCACATGGACTACAGATCTGTCAACAAACGTTCACTACCAAATAAATTCTGACTCGGCTCTCACATGGCACCAAGCCAGGAAGAGCTGCCAGCAGCAAAACGCAGAATTACTGAGTATCACAAACATTCATGAACAAACATACCTTAGAGGTAAGGTAGGAAAGCAAACCCTGGTTTACATTCAGGATTTGTTTAAGCCCTCATTCATAACAAAGGATTATTTAGTATGATTTTGGCCATTACCTTTGGACCTAAATATGTGTGGGCAAAAAACCAGATCCATCAAAATTGCTGCCAAATTTACACAGAATTCAAAGTATTCCAGCATTCTGCAACTGTAACACTTTGACTTCATATTTACAAATCTTGTTTTATATTAAAACTTTTTTTTTTTTTGATGGACTAAAAAGTCCTGAAAAGTAAATTGAAGTCTTACTTATGGTCAAAAGGAAACTTCAAAAAAATTGAAAACAAAGGAAAAGATATTTATCTTCATGCCAAAAGAAGGATGTGTTTTGTTTCAAATGCAGTTTTGACAGCTTTCACTTGGCAAATTGAAAAATATCAGTTATTTATAGATATCAAATTTCAGTTTTACTTATCCACATGTAGATGAAGGAATGATATGGAAGAAATATGTATTGCTGGTTTTAAGAATTTATTTAACTTCTAACAGATTTATTATTATTGTTTATATTTATACTCTACCAATAATTCTACTTAAATGTACAGAATTTAGCCTATTCTGCAGAAACAATTTTATTTTGGATATACTCTGTGCATATAATCTGTATTTATTTTGTGTTAGTTGACAAAATAAAACAGGGAGCTTCTGTTTGTTTGCCTTTTTAAAATATTCAAACTTTGGCAAATTTCAATTTATTAGGTACCATAGTATCTACAGATATTTGCAATTAGACATTTAGGAATTGCAAGTCTTCCTAGAGACATTGTTAGTGACCATTGCTAATACAGAAGAGATTTATGAAATAATTTATTTTTGTAACTTAGAATTAACAGAAGATACAGATTCTGCACTGTGGATTGGACTCAACAGACTGGACTTGAGTAGTGGATGGGAGTGGATTGGAGGCAGCCCTTTCCAGTACTTAAACTGGGCTCCAGGTAGATGTGACTTTTTTTGATTTTGTATTTCCAAAGGGAAAATATACATACTTCAAATACTGCTGTAAATTTTATTATCAGATAGATATGTCATGAGATAAGTATTTAACTTTTCTTGCTTGAGATTTAGAAAAATCTCTTTTTCCATAGCAATATAAGACAGAAACCTTCAATGTATCGCAAAATTATTTTAATTATGAAAGCAACACGGCCTGTCCCCCAAATATTCAGTCTTCCATTTCTTGACTAGCAACTAAAGTATGGGCTTAGAGGTTTGTATCCACTTACCTGACATACACACTACATTTCATACAGGCATTTCCACTACTGGAGACATACCTTAGCTCAAGCCAAAGCTGGGAATGACATGACCTGCATCCAGGAGTGGTGTCTCATGTGCATTTTAGACCCTAGAGCTCTGTTTTTCTTTCAGAAAAGTTCACTGTTTTTTCTCTGTACTTTCCCCAAAGGAAGCCCATCTCCAGAATCTGGAAAGCTCTGTGCAGTTTTGAATCCTGAAATAAAAGCTAAATGGCAAAACTGGGAATGTGATCAGAAACTTGGTTATATTTGTAAGAAAAGGAACTTTACTTGGGTTCCTTCAGGTATGTTGATATATACTGATAATTTAATTAAGCTGTTATCTGAATCACTCAACACATTGACAAAGATGAACAGAAGAATTTTATTAGAAATAGAGCTATTTCTTGTTTCTCTGGTTTGCTTTTAAAGTGATTGCAACCTTTCTAGTCCGATCTCCAGTTCCCCAACACACAGACTGAAACAGATGAAAACAAAGAATGTCCAACTAGTCCCTCCTGTCTGTGTTTCAGGGGCCAGGTCACGCCTTTAAGTACACACACTGCTGCCCATCAAAAGAGAGAACAATTCAAAAATTATTTTTCAGAAGAGGGACATTAATAAATAAAAGCCCAAGAAAGAAAGATGTATAACTTGGTGTGCTTCTAAATCATTCTCCATGACTTGTGGTCAGCCAGCATCCAGATAAGCACATTCAGAGTTCACTGCAGAAGATTGAGACAGTGGAAGATCGACACATTGAAGTGAGAAAAGATATTTAAGTGTATGAAGATTTCCCTGTTGGTGTGACCCTATGTTTTCATCTAGCTATAAATTTGTGTTGATGGCTTTTACTCTATCAATATCCTTTAAAAATTCATAAACCTTCTATGTTAGCTGCAGATAATGTCTGATTTCTCCTATCTGACAAATAAGTACTAGGTGATATAGAAGCTGATAAAATTAATAAATTAAAAAACTAATACATTTGATTAATACATTACAAAATTAATATATTTGTCAGAAACATTTGACTAAACTTAGAATTTGTATTAGATATTATTTGTATTAAAAATCTTTCCTTCTCCAAGATAAAAATTGCCTTGTTTAGAGAATCACATTTATATCTAGTACATTTTGTGTTCATCATCTCCTTATGATGAGAATTTTAAAAGAAAATTCTTGGTTTAGACCTTTTGCATAGATGAAGTGGAAATATTTTCAGCGTCCCTTGCATGACAATTGAACTTCTTTAAATCTTGGTACATGTTCCTAGGTGACCTTGGGGCTGTTACTTGCCCAGAAGGGTGGGTGCCCTATGTAGGGCACTGCTATAAGATCTTCAGGAACAGCAAAGAATGGCAAGGAGCTTTGGCCTCTTGCCAGAGAGAAGGGAGTCACTTGGCCAGCATCCAAAGCCTTGAGGAGCACAGCTTTATGGTGTCTCAACTTGGGTACAGTGAGTATTTCCAGGGAGTCTCTTGCCTTTGCCTGTATGGAAAACAAGACAGCTGAATTGATAGTTCCTGCTGAATTCTGGATGTTGCCAAAACTCTGATTTTACTTATTGCCAAAGAGATTGATGTAGGTCTGGGGGACTGGGCTTAGGGGCTTTCTCTATATTTTACATTCCATTGAATACATGCTCCAAGTTAAATAAAACCAGTATTTTGAAATTTGACCAGTGCAACGGAACTGAAAATTAACTATTCAGAAACCATTGTGATGTATCAGCATTAGGCTGGTAATTCACACCCACTGTTATGAGGAAGAAGAACAAATCTTTTCATCCAGCACAAGGATTTCCTTACAGCTTAATTTTCCATAGCATACAGTCTTTATTTTAATATGTATATGAAAATAATAATTTATAAAGTTATCATACTAAAACATACTAAATAATCCTATGCTTCATAAATTTGTGAAAGGAATTTTATGTCCAAAGCTTAATGGTTGGTGCTGTGAAATGTCTGGAGTGCCAAAACTGGTCTTATCTCTGTTTCCATCTTTAGAGCCGACAGACGAGCTGTGGATTGGGCTGAATGACCGTAAGGTTCAGATGTATTTTGAGTGGAGTGATGGTACCCCAGTCACATACACAAAATGGCACCTGGGAGAGCCATCCACTACCAACAACAGGCCAGAAGACTGTGTCCTGATCAAGGGCCAGGTGACATTACTCAATGCATATTACACTTCCATATTAAAACTAACTACGTAATAAAAGAATAACATGCTCTGTTATTTCAGCAAATGGCTTAAGCCACAAAAAGAGATGCAGGAATTGAATTGAATGAGATTGAGAATGAGATTGAATGTGACTTAAAAAAAAAAAAAAGCATTACTGCACCACTGGTGAAATTTTCTCTTTAAGTACATCTGAAAGTCACAAATGAAATTATTAGGGCTATGAAACAGGTCTCTGAAGGTATTTTGAGTACACTCTCTCCTTTCCTCTGGTGGTAATGAAGGTATATGGGGATCTCTGATTCCTGCTGAATCCTCTTTCCCTGCTCATTTGCCATCCCATAGCACAACTGCCTGTGCAGGACTCAGCACAAGTCAGGCAGCAGCTCCATGCACCCTCCTCCTTTGTTATCAGTGCCAGCTGTGGTTATACTGCTACAGCCCAGTCCATTATTTCACTGAATGTGAGCAGATTTTGATATCATGCAGGAAAATTGAATAAG
This sequence comes from Alaudala cheleensis, assembly GCA_013398995.1. Lineage (NCBI taxonomy): Eukaryota > Metazoa > Chordata > Aves > Passeriformes > Alaudidae > Alaudala > Alaudala cheleensis. Next base: position 137,071 of record VWYE01029073.1, read on the forward strand.
GAAAAAAAAATCCATTTAAAAATAAAAGACAATTTTCATTATTATATAAAGACATTATTTATCTTCTTTAGATTATTCATCCTTATCTTCTTTTTATTTCAAATTTTTTCCTGACACAGAATGGGTATTGGGCAGACCATGTCTGTGAAAAGAGGGCTGGTTACATTTGTAAAAGAAAAGCTACATCACAAATAACTGGAGAAAAAGAAATAGCTGCTGCAGGTTGTAAGAAAGTAAGTATGTGTGAATGGAACTTCAGTTTCTCAGATGAAATTGTCTGAGAATCAAGCAGAATTATTTGAATTATTTGTATTTTTAAATGGAAGGGGTTTTTTGTTTTATTTATTATGAAGTTTCTCCCTCTCTCTCAGTTACTCCAAACTTTGGAAAACCATTTACAGAAACTGCTTAGGAGGAATCTGTAATTTCACAGAAAAAAGTTTCTAATTCATAATATTCATGATCATTATGCTTCATTAATTTAAAAATGGCAGATTTCACTTAGAACATGAGATCACAATTATTTAAAATTTGTAGAAAAATTCTAAAACCATGTTACAGGGCTGGAGAAGATATGGGACCTACTGCTATTTTATTGGACATGTTCCAGCAACATTTTCAGAAGCAAACACCACTTGTGAAGGAGAAGAAGGTTACTTAGCCACAGTTGAAAGTAGGTATGATAATGACTTTTTCTTAACTTTTAAATAACTAAAGATTGTATCTTATGAAATATTCTTAGGAAAGCTAACACAACACCAAGCAGCAAAATGGTTAAGTAAGAGATGAGGTCTATATTTGAATAACAGAAAAGTCTTGCTTTTTTTTGTTGTTTATATGGAATCTGAATCCTGTGTAGGGTCTTCTCCCCCAGTCTGAAGCAAGGAATAGGAGAAAAAGTTTCATCATCACATTAGACTAGTAGGATTTGAGTAAACAACTTTGTTTTCACTTGTGTCTTTATGATGTCTTTTGCAGGTATGAACAAGCCTATCTGACCAGCCTTGTTGGGCTGAGGCCTGAGAAATATTTCTGGCTTGGCCTCTCTGATGTGCAGGATCAAGGCATTTTCAGCTGGGCCAATGGTGAAGCTGTGTCCTTCACACACTGGGATGCAGGAATGCCTGGTAGGTGCTGTGATGAGGGATGGTGGGCGCTCTCTGAGATTGTGGTTCCTATTTACGTTGTGTAGATAATGTCCTCTGAATTTTATGTCTTAAATTTTTGATGTATTTTACTAGTACTTGCAGTTTTCAAATTCCCACATTCTAATTTCAAAAGGAAATTTTTAAATGACAGTTTTATATTATTTTATATTATGTGATATATTTACCCATAAGATTAACTTTTGGCCTGTCTTTATGGGGAGTTACAAATAAAAGGAGTTATAAAAAAAAAAAAAAAAAAACACTGAGACTATTCCACACTTGTTCCTCTAGTGAAAAAGTTAGTCTGGGAGAAGAGTTTGAAACAGAGCAACTGCAATATGGATTTTAAGATGGAATATCAAACTCAAAGTATCAAAAATCACTGTGCTGTTGTTATTTTTATGTGTGATACTAAGTACCAGTACCTTTGCCCTCGGTCCCACCACCCAGAGCTCAATCTCTAGCTGGCACTGCAGCTTGCAAACCAAACTACCCGCAGCAAATGCATTCCTCAACAATCAGGCTGGAACAGTAAAATAAAATCCATTTCCTTGCATCTGTGTTCACTGAGAAGAAAATGGACTTTCTGTGCTGGAGAGTTTCTTCCTGAGGGTATCATTACAGAGTCTAATTCAAGCTGAAATATCAAGAAAATAGATCATGGAGGAAATAGATGACATGAAGTCAGGACTAAGCAGGGCTGCAAAAGTATCCAGGAACTGTTAAGATTACATGAAATAAACCCCTCTTTTTAATGTGCAACTTCCTGCTAAAGCTGCCTTGACATAAGCCTTGCAAAAAGACAAATTTGGTTACAGAGAGATATGGGAAAAGTCAGATGAATGAGTCATTAGTAAATTAGCTGAATCTGTAGTAAAGGAGATATAGCGGGAAAGATCCATAAAATCACTTCTGGAAAGGGAGGTCATGCTTATAGATCTCCCAGAGCTCCACACACAAAGTGAAAGCATATGAATGAGGGAAACCTAGTAAGTGTGGTCTATCTCAATTACCAAAAGCCTTTCAGCTAATCTGACCTAACACAGAAAAGCTCTTACATGAATAAAAATATTGATCAAAAGGCACTGACTGGAAGGTGGATGTTTTATGGGGCTACTTTTCACTGGGGCAGCGTGTTCACCAACAGCACCCCATAATGACCTGTGCCAAAGCCCATGCTGTTCAATACATTTGCAGACCATCTGGCAAATGTGCAATAGTGAGGTGAAAAGATTTGCTGATGAGAGTAAATTATTTCTGTCTCTAGGAAGACTTGCCTGTGAGAAAAGTCAGGATGGTATCAGGAGAATAAGTGAACATTGATGCAGGTAAAGGATGCTCTAGGAAGAAACACGTCTTGAAGTGCCATAAAATTATGGCTTTATAGATGAATTCCATTTCAGCTACAGGCACTGTGGTAGACAGGTCCATTAATACAGCAGGTCTGTGACCAACAGAAATTAAAAAAAAAAAAAAACAAAAAAAGAAAAACAAACAAACAAACAAAAACCCAAAACACCCCCAAACAAACTGTTAAAAAATACTAAGGAAATAAAGAAAGAGCACAAATAAGCCACTGAATAGGCCAATTTTGTGCATTTGACTACATCTTGTGTGTCGTAGGCAGCTCTGTTTTCCTCTGAGAGAACAATCTAAAGTTACAGCAAACATCATGGGGTAAGTTTCATCCTGAAGCTGTCTAGGTTTGCAAGCCTGCCCTCTGCATGCACCACTGGGGTTTATGCCATCTATGTGAAAACCACTGGTGACCAAGGTAATGCTATCTCATGTAAAACAGGCTTAACATGCAAATGAGATTCTCACTTGAAAATACAAGATTTCACTGTAAAAACTCTCATTCAACTTTCTACCCAAAGAAATAATTATGCAGGACATTCAAAATAAAATAAAAAAAGGATTCTACATTGATCATGACCTTCTCAAACAGAAAATACTACTCTGCCTGTATGAAAAGCACCTAAAATATAAATTTGCTTTTCAAATGTTATTGCATGTCAAAAAGTGAATGGCTTGTTTTCAAAGACTTTGACAAAGAATTAAATAATTCACACGTAAAAAATATCCCACATGTTTGTTTTGTTGTTTTTTTCTCATAAAGGAAATAATCCAGGATGTGTAGCCATGAGAACTGGGACTGCAGCTGGATTATGGGATGTTCTTGACTGTGAGACAAAGCAAAAATATATTTGCAAGCAGTGGGCAAAGGGTGCAACAGTTCCACCTATTCCAACTACTGCTCTGATCCCCACGTGTCCTGAAGGTTGGGTATCAAACAACTACAGAAGTTCCTGTTTTAAAGTAAGTGCCTAAATAATTAACAGAAGCAGCTTGATTGGGGAAAAAATATGAAAAAAAAGGAACTGACATCTTAATTTTGCAATATCTGAGATTGAAATAAAGCAAAAACCAAAACCCCCAAAATTCTTCTCAGGAAATCATCCATGAGAGGGGAGAAACTAAGGAAGAAAGATAAGGTTGACAGGAGGGATGGGAAGGGAGGGGAGAAACACATAGGAAAGAAAATAAGGAAGTTTGTGCTTCAGAGGTTGAAGGAAATGGAAGGAAATGGAAGAAGAGAAACATAAATATCAAGGCCCCAGAAAGACATGAAGAAAAGAAAAAAGAAGAACAAACCAACAGGAAACAGCACCATATTAAAATTATTAAAAGAAAAATGTCAAAATTCTGTATTAAACAGCAGAAGCAGCGAAGCTGGTTTGTTGGTGCTGCTCTTCATGTCTGTTCTGCAAAGATGTGGTATTTGTCTGAGATATGTGATAGCTGAGGGAACAAACAGAGAAACAGTGAAGTATAGCCTCCAGCAGCACACTGCCTAAGGGTGGATCTTGCTAAAATCAGCACATTACCCCACAAAAAAAGGATAGAAAGTCACAGGAAAGGTTAATTAAACCAGTGTTTATGAAGGACATTTACTTGAGAGTGTCCGATGCAAAGCTACAGAAAACTTGTGTCTGAAATGCAGTCAGCTATATCTGAGCAGTCATTAAAAAGGAGTTTGAACAAGAAATGAGTGTAATATGTGAACAGTGATTTGAGATCATGCAAAGTCGAACTGTGCTAAGTGTAAGATGTTAATATTTTTTGTCACTTTATTGAATTAATGAGTCCTCTTGTTTTTTTTTAATGTATTTATTTCAAATTCATCTGGGATGCAATTTATTTAGGCTCCTTTATCCCCAGATCATATTTTTAACTTTGATAAAATCTGTGCTTGTTGTCTCTTAAACTAGTTTGATATCATACTGCAAATGTAAAGTGAGAGTTGTAAATTACCATATTACCATGAGGTCGTTCTGAATCTTCAGTCTCCTCCAGACCATTTTGCCTCTCCACCACAGCTACTCTTCTTACCTCTCATATGGAAGTTGGCTTGAGCCTTCCTTCAGTTAAAAGGGAGTTGGGGAGTTGTATTCCCTTTCCCCTTCTAGCAATTCTTTTTTTTTTTCTTTTTCTTTTTGCCACTATGCTAAGGCAGCTCTAGTGTAAAAATTCTAGGAACAAAGTAGGAAATGCTGTTTCTCTTATGGACTTATACTCAGGTCATATGAAGCCTCATTAATGTTTAAGACTATAATTCTTTTATTATTGTAACATCTATTTAATATGTTTTTAATTAATTTCTCCATAGTGCTTTTGCAGATCAGAAATTAGAAAGAAATCATGGTTTGAAGCTCGAGAATTTTGCAGAGAAATAGGAGGGGATCTGGTCACCATTAACACTAAGGAGGAGATGCCATTACTAATCCAAGCATTGAGGTTGGTATTTGATTTGTGTTTATCTTACCAGATTTAAAGACTTTTCAAATGAACTATTATGAATGATTCTAGATTATTTCTGAAATGTACGGATTCCTCAAAAGCCAAAAGACCTCTGATACTTTTAAATTTATTTATTCAGTACTGTTTGAACCTTTTCATGGAATAAAAGTGATTTGTGTTGAGAAAAATTTAAAAAATCCTCCACCAGTATCATGATTATTAGATATAGTTTAGAAACACATGAAATTAGCAGTATTTCCCCAAGGGTAGAAAATATGATCAATGTTTCTACTGTTGAAGCAGATATTGTATTTACCTTGCAGCAGTCAGTGAGTGCTCAGACCACTTTTAGGTCCTGTAAAGGTTTTCCCTAAATAAATAGTACATTAGGGAAATACATTACTAATACTACTAATAAATCTGATAACTAAGCTATTGACACTGAACCACAGAAATATTGCACATTTCTATGCAGAACATGTGTATGCACTTCACCAAAGGTGATGGGGAAATTTGCAACTTCACTACTTGTACAATGTGCTTTAGAAAGTTCAACAATGTATTTCTGGATTCTTTCATGCTGATGTTTACACACTGCTCTGTTCTGTAATTTCTTTTAGGGACGTTCGCTGTATGTTTGAAACACTTTGGCTTGGTATATTTTCCTTGAATCCAGATGAAGGATTTGCCTGGAGTGATGGCTCTCCAGTGAGTATTTTAATTTTTCATCATATTTGTTTGCTTAAGATACTTTGGGATTTGTACACATGCTTTTTGGTTTTTTCTGTTATTCTCATTAAAGAAAACACCGATCCTACAAACATTCATGTAGCTGCTAATGTCATGATAATAATGCTGTATTGTCATATTCTTAGAACCAGCTAAACATCTGCATAGATGGAAATTATCTGTATCTCATCAGAATTTGTAGGTATCTGTGTAACACTCCAATTTATTTTCCCTTCCAAGAAGATAATATTCACACCTAAGGCCAAAACATAAAAATTCATGTGTCCTGTCTCTGGTATTAGTCATAAGTGTCTAAAGAGCTAATAAAATGGCAAGCATGTTTCTCAGTATACTCCTTAACCCCCCAGTAAGTGATGGCTCAGGGGCTTTTAGAACTCATATTCTTAGAACTCATATCTGGAATTATATATACTTTATTTCTGGAAATTTATCCAGTCATCTCTTGAGCCCTTGCAAATATCTACAGCCGTGAAAAACATTCATGCAGGATTCTACCCTTTATTGCCTTCCATTTACTACTATTCCCTATTCTTGGTGGGTTTTTTTTACACAAGCAAGGATCTTTTATGTTATCCTGATCACATTACTTTCTAGAAAAGTTCCAGAAAGGGACGTTATCAAGAATTCTTGACAAGAATAAGTAGGTTGTATCACATAGGTCTTCCTTCCCATTTGGATGTCAGTTTCTTCAGAGGTACCTCCTCTAGATTTGTAGGACATTACTTCCCTCCCAAAAGTCACACTCTCATCCTCATTAATCACAGAGAAGGAAAAAGGTAATGCTGGATTGATGTGCAACATGGTCATTGCCACCAGACAGATGTTGGACAATGTAATTTTGAACCAGGTCATATGTGGAGTGAAAAGTGCCCTGTCTGCACATGATTAGCATGAGTGATACGTGGGTAAGGTTCACAGCTAGCAAAGTTCATTAGAAACAATTCCTGTGCCTGTTTGTCTTTTGTCTGTGTCTGTGGCTCAGGGCACAAACAAAAAATCCCTCCATGGCAAGACAGCCATGTCTGAACACTGACATTATTGGCCCACTTGAAATCCTCATACCTATAGCATTCCCTGCATTTCCAGCCCTTTTTAGCTGAAACCAGAATCTTCGTTACTCTTTTTATCTGTTTTGGTAGCTGTACTTTCCACTGGAAAACAGGCACTAATTGCGTTTGTCTCAAAGTTGATTTCTTCTGTAGGTGAGGTACACAAACTGGGATGGTAGTTCAAGGAATTCAGGACGACGCAAATTTTGTGGTTCATTCTACTATGGGAGATCTTCTAAACAATGGTCTCTTTTGGTCTGTCAAGAGCAGCATAACTGGGTTTGCCAAATAAAACAAGGTAGATTTCTTCTTCTCTTTTGGCAAGAAGATTAAAAAAACTTTAATAAGTACTTGCTTTCTAAGTTAAGTTGTTGGAGAAAGAGGCAAAACTGTGAAGAACTGCTTTTTCCAAATGGAGGTCAAGAGCATTAAGTAACATGTTATGGGCTAAGATGTTTCAATTATGGGTTATATGAATGAATTTTTTAACATAAATTTAGGGGTATAAATAATTCATATATTAGCAAGATTACAAATTATTTTGATAGAAGGACTCTTTTGGTTTTATTTTTGTAATGTTGGGGGTAAGGAGTTGTAAGGGCTTGTATTGTATTCCTTAAAACATTGGTTGTTATACCAACACAGATGAAGATAAAAATCAAGTATAATATCTTTGTCAGATTTGTTGGCACTTCAGGTTCTCCTGTAGAATTATTCAGGATTCAACTGCTTTTGGAAAAGCAATAGTTCATAGCAGTGCTATTTCTTTTTCTATCCCAACCAGAAATAACTCACAGTATGCATGTATATATACATATATATATATACTCACAGTATATATGTTTGTATATATCTCTATATCTCTATATAGATGTATCTATATATACATAAAGTTGTATTTCCTTTTGCTTATGAATATTATTTAGAGAGTTTTTTTGATAGAGCTAAAATAAATGTAGTGGAAATTTTTTCCCTCTTGATGAAAATACCCCTAGGTGAATGATGGAATATCTATTTATGGATCAGTTAAAGGAGCTGTATGCCGGAGTTTTAGATGCTTCAGACAAATCTACTGTGACTTACAGGCTGGGAGAGCAATTTTCCCTTGCCTTGCTCTATGCAGGAATGTGATTCAGCCAAAGCTATGGCTTTGCTGATGTGAAGCACCGCTTCTGATATGAAGTTAAAATAGACAGCCTTGTATATTGAGCAGTGTGAAGCTGAACTGTGTGGCTAAGTTCAGCTAACTGCTTGCTGGTCAATGGCAAAGGAGTGGAGAATCCTGCACTCTTCTTGCAATCAGTCACAAGCTACATCATAACACATTCTACAGAAGTGCATAATGCCTTCTATTTTCTTCTTTTTGCAGGAGTGTCATTAAAACCTGAACCAATTGACACATATGGTAAGTCTTTGCATGCATTTTTATTATTCATAATTTTTTCCTTAAATTGTTATTCCAAAAGAAGCATTTGTGTTCTACACATGTAGAATTTAAGGGTACTTTATTTATCTTCCAGAATATAAAACCACTGCAGATGGATGGGTCATATATGAAGATAAGCTCTACTATATCAGCAAAGAACAGGTCTCCATGGAAAGAGCCCGAGAGTTTTGCAGGAAGAATTCTGCAGACCTAGCTGTTATTAATAGTAACAGTGAGAGAAGGTTTCTAAAGAGAGCACTAAAGGAAAATGTAAGAATCATTATAAACAGACAGCCTAAAGTAGAAACACTTTTGATAATCTGCTTGTAGAACCTGAGTAGTCTCAGAAGCAGAGTCATCAGCATTTTCACTAATGAAATATCCCCAAATATTTCACTAATGAAATATCCCCTTTGATCCCGTGGGAATTGGCCTCTCCTGCTCCTCACCAGCTGCACTGATGCAGTTGACAGGAAGAGTGATGTAGGAAGGTACCAACTCTCTTGGGAAGTAGCTGGTCTTTGGGGGAGATTAAAAAAAGTACCAGTTTCTGACTCAAAATCTGCTTCTTTTCTACTCCATCCAAAGGGCCTTCAGTGCTGCAGGTCTTGGCACATTTTATCTGATGTCCCAGATAGAAACCTGACTTCTGTGCCTGCCTGGGCATATAAACACGTTGCTGTGGTTAACTGCAAGCAGGTGCTTTACTGCTGTGGACTTCAGTGACTGCTCTGTGGAACTAAGCAATTTCTGCTTGTTTGGCTTCAAAGATATGTTCTTTTAACTGAACTTGTGTCTCTCTGATTTAGAAGAGCTACTATAGACAGCCAAAAGGATACTTCATTGGTCTAAGAGTGAGCCTTGATAAAAAGTTCAGGTAAGTTAAGATGATCAGTGCAGTTTCTAACATGTAGAAACAAATAGAATATCTTATGAAGCTGGAGGTACTGAATATGTTCTCCTAAGCTCTGAAGGCTGTTCCACATACCATGTACAAAGCAAAATGGAATAGTCCTTGAATATTCTAAAGTCCCATAGTTTCACCACAAATTTAATTGTAAAAGAACAGTTTTTCCCTGAGTAAGCACTCAGCCAAAGAAAATCTTGGCAGCTCTACTCTCCATACATGCTTTCTCAAGTTTCTTCCAGATAGTTGCCCCATAACTTGGAGTCATACTTTGCTATGGTGAATTTTATACCTATAAACATTCAGACATACACTTAAAGCATACCCTATATCATAGGGTTTGGCTTTCTTATGCTTTTTATCTATATTTTAGAAGCCTTCTTCAGAGTTAGGAAGACACAGGTAATGAGTACAAGAGGCAGCCTCTGCTAACTCCCTTTCCAGGAGAAAAGTCAGCAGAAATTTGGAGTACAGAAACAGTAACAAGTATTCTGAAAAGACCAACACATAAATCAGCTCAAAACTAAACTAAGAGATACTGAAGAGCATGATACACTGCTTACCTTCCTACCTGCTAGTTAGGATGTGTCTGGGAAGTGAAAAAAAACCTGCTTCTGAGGTTGACATGGAAAAGCTTGGAGGAGATTTGACTTTAATTTAACTTTCTATTTTAATGCCACGGTTGAAAGTATGTAAATCACTTATCTTGAGAAGAGCAGAAGAGGAGCGGGGAGAGAAGTTGATAGTGACTGTGTTGGTAGATGATTTTTATCTCCTGATTTAGGAGTCAAATTAGGAACATAAAGGATTCCATGGATCCAGTGAGAGTCTCCTTTATTTAAATCGATTGTATCAGTGGCAGCAAGACATACATGAGACAGCTGAATTTCTTTCCCACTTCAGGCTTACTGATCTAAATTCTGAACTACTGATTAAAATGTGGTGGCAACCTCTTCCTTCACTAGCAATATATTAAAGTAAAAAGCAGATAAACATTGAGGAAAAAGTTTCAACTTTGGTCCTTTAGAAAGGATGGTTTTAAAGTTGACAGAATGTTCTTTACAGAAAAATAGAACAACCACCCTGCCCCCCACCCAGAGCAGGGTAAAAAGTAATTTCTTTCTTGTTTCCATCTACAAAAACACCAGGAATGCTCAGACTGCGAAGCACAATATTAACTAGGAATAAAATAGTTATTGTAATAACTTAAGATATACTTTTAGTATCCTTCTCTTTATTATGTATTATGACTAACTGATTTTGATTTCTCTTATTAAATGCTGTCAAAAACAATTGTAGCCATTAACAGAAAATATGCTTAGTGTATTTTTTTTCTATTTTGCAACCAAAAATATTTTACAGAAATTTCTTTAAATTAGAATAATCAAGGAAGGGAAATCTCTAACAGTCCCTCCCACTGTAGCCAGTTTCCATGAATTTTCATAGACATTCTTGGTCATGATGTGTTCATTAAGCCTATCATGTCACAACTGAAGGTATTAATTAATAACTACTTGTACATCTTTTCTTTAAGCTGGGTGGATGGAACTCCAGTAACCTATGTGGCCTGGGCTCCTAATGAACCCAACTTTGCAAATAATGAGGAAAATTGTGTGATAATGCTGTTCGAGCATGGTAAGTGACAATACAAAACTCACAGATTTTATTTGTCTCTTCTTGGATTATAACTGATGTTATCAAATATCTGCTGTTAACTGTTACACAGTCTTTGGTAGCTGTTTTCTGCAATTTCTTTTCTGTGACAAACCAACACAATGCAGTAACTCTTCCCAGTCATGGGACCACCAGCCATGGAAGAGTCCAGGTCCTTAGAATGGGGAGATTTCAGTGCCATGAGTAATTTAAAGCAGATGCTTCTTTCTGGGTTTGTAAGATTGATATTGCACCTTTTTACAGGGTTTTTCACTGCTTCTTTTAGTAAAAATGTGGGTAGTCTATCTTCTCTGCCATGAACTTAAGAAAACATTTATAGCAGCTACGGGAAACAGGAGTTGAAGGTACACATCAATGAGGAAAGAAACAAATACATCTAATGCCCGAAGATATATTTACAAGTACACTGAAATGCTAATTCTTGCAAATCCTAGGGCTCTATTTCCTCTTGGATCTATTTCTGTAATTTAACTGAGGCTAATGGGAATGTAGTATATATGTATTGATCTCTCAATTTATGTTTTACCAAGAATTCATGCAGTATGTTTGATCACTGAATTGTGCCATCAGATTGGTCTGGTATTTCCTATCTCATCCATTTCTGATCCATTTTCTTTTCAACTTTGCTTACTGGTGTATTTGCCCTGCTTCCTGCAATGTGATGATGCCAGACCTCAAAAAAACCCCCGTGAACAGGTATAGACACTGTGGAGAGAGCCCTGAGCAAGGAGCAGATGGGCCAGGGAGCTCAAATTAACTACAAGGGGCTACAGTGCTATTATTATTAGAGCTTATTTGAGGGTTCCATGGTTACTTTGCCTTCCTAGCAAGCTGTAGTCTGAACTACAAAATAGATAACAGTGTGTTTATTAAAAAAAAAGTGATAAATTATTATTATTAAATATTAAATATGATAATATCTTAAATTTTCTGGGTTTTTTTTTTCAGGCTTGTGGAACGACATTAACTGTGGCTTTGAAAATAAATTCATATGTGAAAAACATAACAGTTCTATTAATTCAACATTACCTTCTCCATTGCCTCCTGGAGAATGTCCAGAAAGTTGGATTTTTTTTGACAACAAGGTATGTCAGCAAATATCTTCAGTAAATTGTGTAAAGCAGTAGAACTGAAAAGAAAACCCTAAAAGTCTCAAAATTTTTAATGATATTAAGTAAATCTGGAGAGTAATTATTTCGTCAAAATGTGCAGACTGGATGTCTGGGCTTTTTTAGAGGTGGCTATAGACATTTAGCTTTGCAGAGACATACTGTAAAAGTGGATGTATGCTGGATATATTTCAGAGAGCACAGTTTGTGCAGGCTCAAAATACACTGTTACTGCTTAAGAAAATCTTTCCTCCTCTCTTTGTGTACATTATTTTGTTTAGAAATGCAAGTTTGTAATGGTCATTCTTATAAAAAAGGTGGAACGTTTTAGAAAGAATGTATTTGAGCAATCCCTTCAGCCTGTAGGGATTCACAAAGCCTGAATTCAGAAAGATGATGCCAAACTACGATTGTTTTGAGTACAGCTTTGGATTCGGACACAGTCTGGAAGTCCTCATTGCTGTAAGAGAAGAGTTTGTGCCAATCTGAGTTGAAGTTCCCTCTGCCTAAGGCTATTTTGTTTACTTTATGTACACTGCCCTGCTATTCCATCCTCAGAATGTTAGGTCAATGTGGCAAAGGATATTTCATACCCTTTGGCAGGATGAACAGTTGTAACCATCAGAGGGAGGACAAAGCAGAGTAGAGATTATTCCCTGCAGCTGTGTCACCCAAAGCCACATTTCCTTGGTTTCAAATGATGCCTCTATTACTGCAGGAAGAAGGCAGATGAAAATGTGAAGAGTGATTATGTACTTGACCTCATTACAATCAGTTCATTTGATACCAGACTCCCAGATTACACCTTGTGCAACGAGGGGGGATAAGTGTATGCCTGGGTAGACATCCAGACTCTTTACTCTTGAGCAGTGTCACTCATTCTAGCCCTGATTTCTTTTTCTGTAGAAAAGTACATCTTAGAGCTAATTGATAATATTCACATTCAACAGTTCCAGTCTTTTCTAGTTTGAAAAAAGTTTGATTTGTTTTCAGTGTTTCAAAGTATTTGCTTCCAATATAACAAGAAACCTCACGTGGCATGCTGCACGAGATATTTGCTTCAATTTGGGAGGAAACTTGGCTGCTATACCAAATGAACAAGTGCAAGGTATGTATATGGGCTCTATTGAAAGAAAAAAGTCTCAATCTCTCACTAAAGAAACTGCTATAATCTCCAACAGATTACCTGATGAAAATTGCTCATTAGCCAGGTCAGTCTATGGTTTATTTTAACTTCAAACTGCAAGGCAACAGCTAAAATTATTACATATAAGAAATAAAGTTTGTTTCTAGTTCTTTCAGCTGCTTTGTTTTCGTGAAACTTCCAGTGTGTTCTGAGAGTGGCTGCACAGATCTCTTAAACTGAAAGAAATCTGTATTTCCTGTCTCTCTCACTGGCAGTGGGATTTTCTGAAACCCTATGTGTGCATACACAGTGGGGAAGGGATGTTTACCTACACGTTTAATTAACAGCAAATGTGCTGTGTAGTGGAAAATATTATCCTTTTATTATGCCCCCCACTCTGGGCTTTTGCATATTTTTCCCTCTTTTGGGCGAGTCATGATGACCTTTCCTTAATGAGAAATCTTTGCTTCTCTCCAGCTTTCCTTTTCTATCATTTGAAGTATGCCACAACAGATGTTTGGATTGGGATGAATGATATCAACAGAGAGTCCACGTTTCTCTGGACGGATGGAAGCACTGTTTCCTACACCAACTGGGTTAATGGTGCACCAGAAAAGCAACAAAGCTACTTTGACTATTTTTACTTTGAAAAATTGACAGATGATGCTCTGGAGGTACAGGAAATTTAAGTGACCTGTATGCCTTGGGCAGCTAGTTGATTTTCCTGGAAGAAAAGTTACAGCAGCAATAATAGGATGCTGAAACAAGTCCTTTTGTAAGCGCAATGGGGTTTAGCAAATCATCTGATTCCAGATACACCCTAATGTTTGGCAAAGGTTCTGTAGAAGAGGGATTTTAAGTCTTCCATCTGAACTACTGCAAAAAACCAGCTCTGTAAAAGAAGCTTGGAGAAACTCATATCAGTTCCTCCCAAATAATAAAGCTGCAACACCAAACACAGAGAAGATATGATAAACCAAAATTGAGATTTTTGATGCAACAATAATTTGGCTGTGTATATGTCCCACTCCTGGCTAATGTGCTCCCACTCTGTTTTTCTCATTTCTGATGGCACAAATTGATACCCTGAATAAAATGACTATTTCTTTGCTGAAACTCAGCCTCTTCTCCAAAGGTGGTAATTTCTGAGGAAATTATTGGCCATCAGTCACTCAAGATTTTTAACATCTACCATCAGTCAACTTGCTGATGGCTAAAACTTATTTAATTCAGGATAAAAGAGAAACTTGGATGACATGCCAAAAGAATGCTATGGCCAATCTTGAAATCAGGGGAAACCTGAAGCAAATATCGTAGCAATTAAACATAAGAAAGTAAAGAGAAAATATTTTGTTGCATCTGATAATGGTAACTTGATAATGACTATAAAAAAACCAGCAAGGAACATCTGCTTTCTGAAAGATTGTCAGCTTCAGTTAGACTAGTGTAGACTAGAGCTTTTAATAGTAGTGCTTATATTGGTTTTCTCATTGATAAAAATGTTTTGAAGCAGTGTAAACCAGAACTGAGAAGATTCATTACAGATACCTTAGTCATTTATACAGTCATTATAAGGTTCTTAATAAAAGTGGTAAAATGAATTTTTATTGGCTTCTTTCAGACCTTAACTGGCACCAGTGGAAGCCTGGTCCAAATTTAAAGGATCACTAATAAATACCAGGTCAAGCTGATTGTCAGAAACTTGGGTAATTTGAAGTAATTACATGGGTGTTCAGTGAGCTCTTCTCTCTGCCATCAGGCCTGCACTAGCAGTACAGAAGCTTCAGCTCACCCACCCCTCGTTGCTTTTTGTAATGTCTGTGCCTCTCCCCCTCCCCTTCAGACAGATTGTGTCTTCATCATGAAGTCAGATGGGAAGTGGAAAGATGATAGCTGTGACAACAAAAGAGGCTATGTGTGCCAGATGAATTCATGTGAGTTCTGTTCAACCCGGTCCCCTTGGTTAGATAAGATGAGTAAATAACCTGATGTGATTTCTTCCAGTCTCATTCTGAATATCAGGCTTTCAGAGCTCCATCAGTGTTAAGCCAGTGCTATGTTGAAAGTACAACTTGTTTCACAGAAATTGCTCAAGAGGGACCACTATCTTAATTGGGGTTTTGTACCTAATAATAAATAATACCAGAGAATATTATTTTTTTTTTCTCAGCAAAATACAAGTGGTTTAGGTATCCTGCCTAAGTGCAGTATAAATCATGTTTTTGCAGTGATCTTCCCATTCTCTTGGATGAATCTGAGCAGAGCATTTAATCCTCTCTCACTATTTCTACTGAATGCCATAGGATGTCAATCAAAATGTACAGCTTCTTGGACATGCCTTTATTGTAGAATATTGTTTGGCTTTTTTTACACCAAAATGAGTAATGAATGTTGACTCTTCTCCTGTAGAATTTTGATTATGCAAATCCCAGCTGCCCAAGCATGTAATGGAAGTAGAAGAGGCAAAGCACAGATAACAAAACAATTTTGCCTCAGCTTTATTAAAGTAAGAATTATTCCCTCATCCCTCAATGCAGTCAGTTCCTGCAGCCTGTTCACTCTCAGCAGGGCTAACATGCTTGTAAGAAGACCCCCTCCCTGCACAGAAAATATATAGTTTTATGGAGGCACTTTTAATTTTCTTCATCCCGCTTCCAGCTCTTCTGAATACATTTGCAATCACAAGGGTGGAGATATACAGTGCCTGACTCAAACATGCAGGTAACGTTCTGGAAGCTCTTACAGACAGGCCTACAACTTGGAGTTAGCAGTGAGTTAACATCAATTAACATCAGGCCTCAAAGTCTTAGGCTGATACTACAGATTGCAACAGTTAATGCCTTAAATGCCTTGTCCTAAGTCCTGTCCACCAGTGATCAGAACTAATTGTATACTCAGATATTCAGATTTAGTCAAATAACTTAAAGCACAGAATCTGAAATATGCAATTTAGGAGTCTTAGTCTGGACCAGTCAAGTCTATAGCAAGTATACTTCAGAGCATCCAGGATTTCACTCATCTTATTACATTAACAAATTTGCTCCATGTCCTGAAAGTTATTTTTGGCACTTTTTTTGGGTTTGGGGGAGTTTTATTTGGTTTGTTTGTTTGTTTTTGTTTTGGTTTTTGTTGTTGTTTTGTTTTGTTCATGAGCTTAAAAACCGATTTTGACTTATTGAATAGAACCTTTTGACCAATTTTTTATGGCTTGCATGCTACGGAAGAGCATGTTGGAAATTCATCCATTCAGTTTTTCCACCATAGTTCCCTCACAGACTGAAGTACCAACAACAAATCCAGCCTCTGGCTTTACTCGTTATGGTGACAGTAGCTATTCAATTATTTCATCTGAAATGCAATGGGAAGAGGCCAGAAGAAATTGTCAAGACAAATCTGGGGAACTTGCCAGCATTTCAGATGCCTACATCCATTCATTCTTGTGGATCCAGATGCTGAAATGTGGAAAACCTGTATGGATTGGTCTTAACAGCAATATGGTAAGTGTTGGGTAGATGAGAGGGGCAGGAGCTCAGGGAACGTTCCTGCTCTAATAGTCCTCTGGGCAACCAGTTTGGAACAGCGCAACAATTGTGTTCTGCACGGCTTCACTGTGTAATTGCACAAAAATATAGGGGTACTTTTAGAACCAGTCAAGGATTTTCATCCACTAAAAGGAGTGAAGAATCACAGAAAAGGTTTTGCAAGAAGAAAAAGGTGGAAGTAGAAAGTTCTAGAAACAGTAAAAGAAGTCAGTCTGCAGACTGAGGGTCAGAGAGTGCAGCTGTCATGAAGTGACTCTTTGCTGTCCTGAAAGTCAAACACCCTGCTATACAGGGGGATACTTAGAGCTATAATTATATTAATAGAAGTCACTGTGAGTATTAGGGAGACATTTTAAGATTTAAGTTGACTGTTTGATGTTTAATGTCAAGTAATCTTTATGCACAAATAGCTCCCAGTTTTAATTTTAATAAAGTAGAGTAGAGAGGACAAATTCTCTGTAATTGCTTCTCTTGATGTAGGATTTACTAAATGACCTAAGATGGCCTCATCTGACTTTCCTGCTGTATTGCAGAAGTTTATTACTTCAGAAACACCCTCCCAAAAGCAACACAGTGCTGAATATTGTTCATCTGTAGTTCTTGTGTAACTCAAGTTGCAATTGCCCAGTGACATTGCTTAGAACAGTGAATGGGGTCTAAAAAAAATGGTGCTTTTTTCTGAAAAAAAATCAAATAGACATATGATTATATTTATACTTTATTTATGTGACGGAAATTTTAGTGTAAAAAAAATAATCTATCAGCAGAATTCCTTTGTTTTCAGACTGGTGGCTATTACAAATGGATCAATAACTGGAAAACTAGGTACACAAAATGGGCAGCAGGGGAACCAAAGGAGAATAATGCTTGTGTTTACCTCGATCTTGATGGTACTTGGAAAACAGCATCTTGCAATGAAAGCTACTCTTCAGTTTGCATGATATCAGATGGTAAGCAAAGGCATGTAATAATTTTAAAGACACATTCCTAATTCCATGAGCCTGCCTAATCCTGGAGACTTTGCTCTAGCTTGGGCTACCCCTGCAGAGGACTATGCTTCAGGTTAGCACCTACATCCCAGCAGAATGTGGAGGTTTGCAATTGATGATGTATGAATTTAGGCACAGGAAAGACTCTTGTGCAAATCCATATGGCTGCACTGCTGTCATGGTAAAACTGTCTCCATAAGATGAAGCTCTGTCTTCAAGGTATATCTTGCTCTTTACAAGACAACCATAAATCACATGAGCCTGTGTGTAATATAGTAGGTGCTGTGTTTGTGCACTGGCTGTGTGAGCATCCACTAGGGAAGCTCACACACAAGTGTCACTGACACAAAATACAGACAAGAGTTTCACTTCCATTCACTATTGCTAGAGCTAAAACGGTAAGAGCCTTGGCAAAGTGAATGTTACCTTAACTCTTTGCAGATACATGCAGAGGCATGTTTGCATCTAGGTTGTGTAGAATCATGCTGTTTTCCCTCTATGTTTTAAGGCTGCATACATTGGTCTGCTTATGCAGTGCAAGAGCTACAGATCCATCAAAGTAAATTGGAGTCGCACCCATGATCAGAAACTGAGTCTGATTTGGCAGAGCCATGCTCCACTGATGGCTTTTTTTTCTATAAAGTGACAACACAAAGAGACCAAGCATCCAGACAACATGGGACCATGGCATTAATGATTCATTAGCCTACAACAGCTTTCTGTGTTGTGATAATGCAAATTTGAGATTTGTATCATCCCTCAGGGTTTGCTTTTCTCACAGTAGTGCCAAGGCAGTTAGTTAGATGTTGCAGGATGCAGTTTGATGTCCTGAGAAATGTGATTTGAGAAATAAGATGTTTCACACTTTTGACTGCTTAGCTCTCCCTGTTGTCTGGGTTGGGGGAATGTGGGAATAGTCATGAGCAGATGTCCAGACAGATAAAGCTGGGTGAGGAGAATCCCACATTATTTACACACATATCACAGAACCCTAGATGACTCACAGTGCAATACCAATTTCATACCATATGACTTCTTCAGAGATAGCTCCTACTGACCCCGCTGAGCTGCCTGGAGACTGTCCTGAAGCAGATGAACTCCAAGCATGGATCCCTTACCATGATCACTGCTACTACCTTGAAGCATCAGCTGCGAGTACCTGGGCACTGGCCTCCCTTGAGTGTGCTCGCTTAGGTGAGAACCTTCATTATCAACTGAAAAGATTTGTACCAATATTTGTAGAAAACTAACATAAAAATATAAAGATATAGATTTAAAAAAAGTTAGAAATATTTTTTTTACCTACTGAGCTGTTTTAAGGCTGGCACAATGAAAATAAGCTGACACGAGTGACTTTGTGCAGCCTTCTGTCCCCTCAGGTCTACAGCTTCCCTGTGTATGAGTTCCCCATCAGCTCCAGGCTTGTGGGATACCATCCTGGGGGCAGCAGGGGGGGTGGTCACAGCCTCTCATTACCTCCAGGTTATTGTCTTTTGCAAGAAACAGTGGAGAGACCAACTGAGCAGCATTAACATTGCCAGAACCTATTGTTTGTAGAGACTTAAAAAGAGGAGGTCATTACAGTGATTGCTCAAGTAGGTTATGGTTTTTTTGCTTATTAATGCCTTCCAGGAGCTACCTTGGTTTCAGTAGAAAACACGGATGAATCTCACTTTCTGACTCATAAAATTCAACCACTTGGAAATAAAGTAGGAGGCTTTTGGATAGGACTTTACCAGAATGTGGAAGGTATGTCCTAATTACAATTTTTAATGGAAAAATGCATTGCTACGATGCGAAAATTGAGGATTACTGTACTTTTACCAAAAAAAAAGGGGTTTCTGTTGAAGAGTGGCTTACTACAGATATTTAAAGTAAATTGCTGAGCTAAGGAGTTAAAATATTAATGAAATAGATACATTTTAATTTTCTTTTACTCTGTGAGTTGCTCTGTAGGCCGGTGGTTGTGGCTGGATAATGCCGTCCTGGACTTTGTTAACTGGGAGGAGAAAGAGTTTGGTGTGGAGCACCAGTGTGTGGAAATAACTGCACCATCTGGCTATTGGGACAAAAGTGATTGCTCTGCTGTAAAAGGATTTATCTGCAAAAAACCCAAAGGTAGGTCCTCAGTGTATCAGCCCTTGGTGACAGGACAGAATTTTTCACCAGTGACTGTTACACCCTTCACCACAAGTCTGGAAGTAATTCTGTTTGGTATATCCCACTTCTCTAAACATTTGTAGTTGCCTTTTTTGCAGACTGCAAGCTTTCTCTCTGCACATCACTGTCTATAGTCATATTGAAATACAGTAACATCTTGTACAGCCTAGGTTGAGAATGAAACTTTCAGAAACTTCTGAGTACTTTTGAGTACCAGCATTGATATGGCACCTGTCAAACACCTGTGCAAGGGTATGAATAAGAACTGATTATTGTAGCAGTTATTATACCCTTGCAAGGAGGAATCAATGTGAATTATCAATCTTCCTCTTCTAGCTTGTTATTCTCAAAAAATATATTACATCCCAGCGTACCAAACTGGCTTCATATTGGCCCTGATTCAGTAATGCCTTAAGTGAGTCTGAAAGGTCACTTGTTTGTATGGCAATAATGATACGAGGAACACTTTTCTAAATAAAAAACTTCAAGTCATTAGAGAAGCTGTCTTGTCAGCATTTCTGGAAAATTTCACACAATACTGTATATACCAGAGATAAAACACCCCAATAATTATTCCGTAGTGGAGATACAAAGTAAATTGTCTGCAAGAAAGCAGCATCATTTTATTCTTCTAACTTAAATATTAAAAGTCAATCTGTCTTACCTAAAAAAATGGCAGGTAGCCATTGTTAAACCTTTGAACTTCCTTTTGTAGTAGTTGTAAGATCAGGTTTAATCTTCCAGCTTTTGTATTATGCATTGTTCCCAGTAAATCATGGGTAGCATCTCTGTTGAACACCTAAAAAAAAAAAAAAAAAAGAAGAGGAAGTTGAAAAAAGTTGATTTCAATGCTAAAGACAACTCAAGAGAGGGTAGATAGTGAAAAAATAACTGAAAAGTTAGGGTTAGCATTTACTCATTTTCCAGTCTTTAATTAGAAAAAGATGCTGAATTGTAACCAAGGAATAGTCATCTCTCATGCACTGTTAATTTCTGTGCTTAAATCAGCACATGGCCATGGTAGTAAATCAGTCAATCCCTACAAAGACTTAGTAAAAACATCCAAATTACATTCCATCCTACACAGTACTAAAATAATAAGGAATCTCTAAAGTTCATCCATTGAATAATACAGTGCTCCCATATGTATCATTTCCTGCCTTAGTAGGGATTACTGTTGTTTTGTAGCTATCTATTTTGCTTTCTGATTTGCATTCACTTTATATTTTGCCTTTATAAATTCTTCTCTGGGTATCAAGGGTGTTTGCAAACTGTAATGTAGAAGAGCCAAGAGGAGAAATGTTTTCATTATAATTTAGAAATCCTTGATTCTATGTGTATAATTCTTCATTTATGAGCACCTGACTTTTTTATTTTATGCTTCTTCAACAGCAACAAAACAATGTTACAAGTGTCTTTAATTTTTCTCTGTCTCTATCTTACACAGAATAGGAAGATTACTCACGTGATTCAGTAGGTGCTTTCTCTGGAAGACATTTAGGAATCAAAAATTTTGTAACTGCCAATTTGTAACACAAAAATTTTGTGCAGATCTTATCAAAATATGCCATGTAAAACTAATCTCCACAGTGGTACATCATATTCTTAGTACATCAAAATTAATATTTCAGAAAGAATGTGAAAAGGTGTTTTGAATGAACATAAAAAAGAGTCAGTATTTTTATTTTGTTAATATAAAAACAATATAAAGTGGATAAGGAAGATGAAAGCTTAGCAATGTATTTTTTGCTTCAGTTTGTTGCCTTTTATAGCAGACATTTATGTTACTAAAGCAATGGTAGAACTTCAGGGGTTTTTGTTCCTGTACTATTTTTGCAAACAGTCAAATGTACAGATTCTAATAAAGTGTCATATGATTTCTCTCTGATATTCATTGAAGCTGAGCTGAACGGGAGCCCTATAAAGCAAAAAGGTAAGAGCTTTCATAAGAAAATTAAGAAAAATCTAAATAGAGGAAAAAAATAAAATGAGTTTTCCTAAGCCTCTCTCCTTTAGAGAAGAAGTCCTGCTGAGGTTGCCTGGTTATCATTCACTCGGGGTAACCCCACGGTGCCCTTCACATGCACAAGAGCACTCACCTGTTCCTGGCCACTGGGACTACTGCAGGGCTAGCCCTGAGCTGGCAAGCCCAGCTGTGACCACACTGGAGAAGAACTTTGAGAACAGCTACAGAGTGCTTTAACTAGGCTGTTGGAAACTATGTAGATGTATGTGAATGTTTTGTCAAAAGATATTATTGTAGATCACAGAACAAAAATATTGTAAAACTAATTTCCAATAATTAGCATCTCATATCCATCTAAGGCATTAATTTTCATTAAATGCTTACAAGAATCCACTGCATGCATTGTACATCACTGTATTCCAGATCTACTAAAATCATATTAGGTCTAGGAACAGAGACCTGACTACTGATTAACAACAATTCAGGGCTCAGATACAGCCTTCAGGTTCAGGCAGGAGAGGGCATCTACTTCAGGCTTTTCATGTATATGTGGAAATAAAAACTATTATGGTTTCTCACAATTATATGGATTCATTTCAGGCAAGGAAAAAAATGAAGAGACTCCCCCGCCTGTTCATGTCTCTGTTTGGCTACTCATTTTTCTGGCTGTTTTAACTGTTTTTGGAGCTGGCATGGCAGCCTATTTCTACAAAAGGAAAAGACAAAACCATCACTCAACAGATTCTGGCAATGAAATGCTATTAAAATGATGTCTTGGTGACTGAAGGATTGATGAGCATGGGTCCTGTGGCATGTAACTTGGAGCAGCAAGTTACTCACTGAAATTAAAGGATATATCTATTAAAAGTCTTTAGATGTTAAGTGAGATCTAGTGTAATCTTAAATTAAATCACTTTCCTCTTTTTGCACGGGCTGATTATTTTTTTATCATGCATATTTTACGAAATGAGAATTAGAGTTTGATGTTATAATTTTGTAATGGTCAAGATGTTCTGAAGTGCCTTAGCAAGGATGGTTGTGCAAAAAAACTTGTCAGAAACAATTACATGTACTGAAAAAGGACTGTGAAAGTCAACTAGTGAAAATGAATGTCCAATAAAGTGTGAATGCCATTTAGAACTGTATTGCTGTGACATTGTGGACACTAAAAAAAATCTCAAAAATTAGAACCTAACTCTTTTGCAAACTTGTACTCATTTCATCCCACAAACTTCACTGCATCAGACCAGTACTTTTACTGCTCCTTCTGGCTAAATCCTATTACACCTCTAAAACAGTTTCATATTGTTTTCTCAGAAAACTTTGGGATGGAAGACCTTGTAACGTACATTTTCTGCTGTGGAAAACAGAGTTCATGTCAGTAATTAATATTAAGACCAGATATAAGTTATAATTATTTTTCAATGCAATAATGTGATTTTTAACTGTATGATGTTCACTTACATGAATTAAAATATTCTTAACCCTGACATTCTTGCTTCCTTTTGTAAATTCTTTGAAATAAATAAACAATTTTTCTATCAGTATAATTTCCAGCTTCTGCATTCCCTGTGAATCAAGTGAGGGGAAAGGGGAAGGGAGGTGCTCCTGTCAGCACAATTACTCTTGTCGATAACAAGGAGGGTTTCTCTCCTCACCACTTTGAATTCAGCTTGAATAATCTCCAACTTCCCATTTTTAAATGCAGTAAAAAGGAACTGAAAACTTAGGAACGCAGCAGATGGTTCTGTACTAGAAATCTGCAAGAGACTGAATTTTAGATATCAGAAAACCAGTTGAAAGCACTACAAGACATCTTTTAAGTGAGTTGTAAATACAATCAGGAAACTAAACACTTTATGAGAAGGAGTGCTTAGCAGATATTCCCAGGAAACAACCTGCCTTCCCCAGGCTGCACAGAGTCTATTGAGCAAGCTGGAAAGTTGGGGGAAAAAAATAAAAACACAATTGATGAAGTTGCTTTCCTAAGCACCGAACTCCAGTTTTCTTGGTGTAAATACAAGCCAGAGTGTAGGACACTGCTGAGAACAGGTTAGTGCACTTAGTGTTATGCAGCACGCAAGATACTGATCCCAAAAAGTTTGCAACTGGCATGAAGCTGGTTGGTTATGCCAAAGGGGGACCTCTGAAGTACTCAATTCCTCTTTTAGCCTACCCCAGTGTCTGCATTAATCTTTCCCCACCACTGTAGCCCTGGATGAATCCTCACAATCATCCATTCACACAAGAGGGAGAAGAAAGCCCAGTTTGAGCTAGATCTGGACTGGCACTTGGTGAGGCAAATGAGAGAACTGGGCAGGAATTGTGTCCTGCAGGGATTTTCCCTTGGGATTTCCTTTGTCAAAGCAATTTTATTTTGTTATTTTAGATGTATCTGAATTATGGTTTCACTCAGGAAATGCAGCTTCTATTTGTGGCCCACCACATTGGTGCCTGTGGCACCATTCAGTTCCAAGCCTTAGAGCTACCCTTGCAACCCTTGTCACACTAAGCCCTCCCTTAATGTGACCTGCAAACAAAATAGTTATTATTAAATAATTTATTCAATTCCTAATTTTGCTGTAATCTAGATTTTTTTCAGAAAATATTTTTCTCTCTTACTACTTTCCACAGCCAAGTCAACAAGTTTGTCTGGTCCTTGCAAGAATTTTCCCCAACAGTCTTTAAAAAAAAAGCATCATTAGTTGCTCCTCCTATTAAATCTATTGTTCAGCTTATCTATATCTATATCTATATCTATATCTATATCTATATCTATATATCTATCTATATATCACTACTGGCTATTTCACTTCTTGATTTTTTTCAATTTTATTATCACAACTTCTTTTGATTTCACTGATGTAAATAAACAGAAGGAATAGAGGGACTTGTGAACATTTGCAGTAGAGCTTTGTAGCATATTTGTAAAAAACTGTCATGCTAATACAAGTCCTAAGATGAGCACTTAGCTCACAGCTTAAAAGGAGCTTTTCCAATTAAGCTTCTCTTTGGCTTTGTCCCGAAACAGCCTCATTAGGAATTCCTCAGATACATAAACACATCCTTTTACTTGATAAACTTAAAGTATTCCAGGCAAAAGTTTCCTTTCTGTTACAGGGAAGCTTATCACTAGACTACAGTGTTGAACATCTTCACTTTTTTCAGGTCTTTGACAAGTAATTATGAATAGCCCAGACCCAAACTGGGATCAAATTAAGCAGCATAATGATGCTAAATTTGCATCATCAAAGTGAGCAAGAACTCATAATTCACTGGAAACTGCAGTATATATACATATGTATGTATAACTACATATATAGTGCTGTGACATAACTGCAATGTATTGAACAACTAGGATTTTGTCTGTTTCTGAGATGTAAGGGTTAAAACTGAGGATTTTGATTAATGATATTTCACTGTGGGTTTCTTGTCCCCAATTCTCAAGTTGTTTTTCCAAGTCTGTCCTGTGTAGCTCCCCAACAACTAACCTGTATTAACAATGTCACAGAAGATGACAAATGTCTCTACCTCTAGATGCAAGGATGGAGACTTCAGTTTTGGACGGGACTTGCTCTTCAAAGAGAGCAGTGTTTACAGTGTGCACTCCAGTTATTTCAGGATACCATGTGACAGGACATTTCCGTATTTAGAGTACAGGGCTTTCTCCATCAACCCGTTGACACAGAGAAGGACCCATTACTATCTACGGAGGGAAGGACTTTTATATAGTGCCAATCTTCTAATCCAAATTTTGGTAGAAGAATGAGAAGCAAGTTACATTTACAATGAGTTTCTCCAGGTTTCTAGTTTTCCTTTCCCTCATGCAATGTTCACTACAGTCATCAGGTAAGTTTCCTGTTAGTTTTGTATTAAACTGGATATGAAAATGCTTCACCTTGGTCAGCTTTACAGTTTTAATGCATAGATTGATTATTTTGTATGTTCTATCAGATTTGATACATGATCTAAAGAGTGTGTTAGGTACCCTGGCAGATCTTGACTCAGAATAAAAAAGGTTTGTAGGTTTGAAGGGATGATGTAAAAATTGAAGTAATAAGAGAAGGATCTTTAAACTGGAATTCTTTCTGTGGAAATATTAAATCAGATGGCATAGTGTGGGAGGGAAGTGAAAGATGAGGGAGCATGGACCTCTTTCCATTTACCTTCCTCATCACACCCATGGTGCGGTGATCAGTCGAAGGATTTACATATTTACATGATAGCTGTGTGTTTCTCTTTCTGCCCCATGACATGAGGTATCAGGAGGAAGAACTGGCTCCTCCCCTCCAGCCTCACCAAATTAGAAGAACAGTTCTACTCTGAAGATGTTTAACAGTCTTTGGGTATAGTTATAGAGAGAAAAGATAAAGCAGTAATGTGTGGAGAACTGAGTGGAGAAACGAGTTTGCATGAATGTGAGACTGAGAGTCTATATCAGAAATTTCATGATAAAACAACATTCCCATTATACTGTATCACAAATATGAAGCATTGCTAACCTTAAAAAATCTGAGTTCAGGATGAATTGGCACTTCTCCAAGTGGAAAAATGTGCAAATGAAACCTAAAATTTTTACTGTGTAAATATGCTTAAGATAATCTGGTCTGTATTTTCTCTTTTGACAAATAAGCCACCCTTTTTCTTTCAACAGTCAAGGAATAGATGGGATGAAAGAGTGGTTATGGATAGAGTAATCAAGAAAATAAAGCAAATTTACTGAGCTGTGCAGAAAACAAAAATGCAGTGAACTCACTGTTGTATCAGTTCTTGTACTTTTTGTCTCTTCAGGAACCACAGTGTATCACAAACTTTACATCACAGAATTTGACTTGCCTACAGTGTGTATATATATATATATATATATATAAATATATATATATATATAATTCTAACCACAGTATTTAAACTTCTCATTTTACTAAAACATTTCATTTAAAATATGTAGCTACACTAGGGAGGAAATTATAATTTAAAAAAAATTTAAAGATTGTTTAATTCTCAATTTAGATAGACAAATATATAATAGATCCATTACTAGAAAGTTAGATATATTATTTCATGTTTATTTTCATGGCCCCTTAACACTTTTTTTCTCCCTAGTTACTTTTACATTACGAGGAAATGCCAATGGACAGCCTTGTGTATTCCCTTTCAAATACAAAGACAAGCAGTACAATGAGTGCACAGATGCTGGCAGGTCAGATGGGCTGCTCTGGTGTGCAACAACTGCAGATTTTGATGCTGATAAACTGTATGGATTTTGCCCACTAATAGGTAAGCCTTGCATTTTATTTATTAAAATGTCATGAAATGTTGTAGAGCAAGCCATCTCTTGAGCTACCAGGCTTTTTGTGAGCTACCAGCTGCACAGCTGCCTGACTGATCTTGTCAGAGTAGCCCAAATGAAAATCACCTGGCTGGACACTCATCCCAATGGCTGAGAGCTCTCTCTGTAGTGAATAAGAGCAAGAGGTGCCACCAAAGAGTGGTTCAGCCCAGAAAGGTTCTGACTCAAATGCTGGAGGTGACTGTTTCTCTTTGTGAACCAGAGGGGTGAAGAGGCTCTTTTATGGGACATGAACGGCATGAATTTAGACATTGATCTTATTATTTAGATATTTGTTCTCTTTTCAAAAAAATTCCTACTTCTCTTCATTCCTCAGGCATTCCCTATAGGTCAATGCTCACTTAAACTGCTATTTTCTAGTTTTTTCCCTTTAATTTTCTACCTTCTGTTCTGTTTTCTTCTTGCCAGCCTACACAAAAATGCTGCTGTGAGAATATCCTCCTCTCCCAGCTCTGTTCTGTCTTCTGCACTTACATTTGGATCCTTCCAGTTCAGGACATAAACATTGGTCTCACCAGTGGCCTTCCCAATAACACAGCAGTTTCATCAGGTTTTGTGAGTTGCTCTGCAAAGACAGCAGCTGAGCTGTACACTGGTGCTACACAGACTTCTTCTATTGTTTCTCAAGCTGTCAAAGGCCATATTCTGTAATTTTTGGTAAAAACTGCTTCTCTTGATAGTCTATTTTGAGGCAGTTCCTACCCATCAGGCATGAAGAGCCTCCAGGGTCATAGTTCACCTACACACTTGCTTTTCTCCTCTAACTTCACTCTGGAATCTCTTTATTTCAATCAATAGGTATGTGTGGTTTACTTAGAATTTCATTTACAGTATGAGAAAATTTAAAAGCAAATATTGGGAAGCAAATAATTCCTTTCTAAAGTTATAGAAATTTAAAATAACTATTTTAATTTAAAAATATTTTAATAATTATTTTAAAAATATTATTTTTCTAATTTGATGCCTAGACTTACTAGATTTTTCTGATGCATAGTGTGAATCTTTATAGATTTTGCATTATTACACACTTTATTTTCTTTTAGTTGGTATATGTGAGTCCACTAGAACACTCATCTATGTCATTCCTTCCAGATGACACAGAAAGATTTTGGACAGAAGATGTTTCAACTGGCATTCACTATCAGATAAACTCAGAATCAGCTCTAACATGGCATCAAGCAAGGAAAAGCTGTAAGCAGCAAAATGCAGAACTACTGAGCATTACAGAGACTCAGGAGCAAGCATATATCAGAGGTAAAAGCATAGAGAACAAGACCCTAAACTATGCTGTAATAAAGTTGCTGCCTTGTTGCCTGCCTCAGTGAGGAAAGAGGGCGAGGTGTCAGGGGTGGTTCTGCAGCCCCCAAAAGGGAGATGGTCTGAACTGCCTCCCACTGCCTGGGGTTTTCTTATGAAGCATTGGTCACAAACCTCTTTGGCAGTGAAATGTCCCCATGCCAGCATTTTTCTCCAGATGGAGCTCCTGCAGCTCCTGCAGTCTGTCCTGGGGAAGGGTTTCCTCTGCTCACCTTTGTGCAAGGGTGCTCATTCCTGACCAGGGCTACAGGCTGGTCCTGTAATTCACCTCTTTCCACTGTGTTTCAAGGGTTATTAATATTTTCAGGAGAACTTAAGATGATTGTTAGATTGGTCCTAATATGGGTACATTTACATACATAAACTCAAAATAAATCCAGTGGATTTCAGATGCAGGTATATAGGGCATCTCTTTGGTTATAAACAGTGTAAAGGAGGCTTTGAAAGAACTCCCATAGGAAAAAAAAGCTGGAAAACAAACTTATTGACACATTTACTTTTTCCTTTACTCCATGAAATCTGTTACAGAAGATTTTTAGCAAAATTCCCTCATAAAAATCAGGGCTTTTTGTTCTAATGAAAGTGAGAAAAGTAAAGTCTTATTTAAATAATGAAATAAGATGTTAATTTGCCCTACTAAGATCTCTGGCAAATCAATATAGGTTCATTTGCAAATTTTATTTTTTGTGATCAGTGCGTCTCAGTAATGCAGAAAATACTGGTTTGGGGCTTAAACTAAGAAATAATAATTTCTTACTTTATACTTACTTTCTGTTAGATGATCTTACTATGAATAAGAATAGAGAGATGCAACTGAGGTTTTGGGGGTTTTTTTCCCTCATTTAGAGCTAACTAAAGAATTTGGTTTTGCCTTCTGGATTGGACTGAACGCTTTGGACTTCAACAGCGGATGGCAATGGGCTGGGGGCAGCCCTTTCAGATATTTAAACTGGGCTCCAGGTAAGAGGTGTATCTTTTTTGTAATCTTTGAAGTAATTCTGATAAGACAGCAGCTAATAAAAAGTGTACTAGCTAACTTTATTTATGGAAAGCTCATTCTGATTTACAATACCTCAAGATCAAGATCTCTGTTTTAAGACTAACATTTCCAAATTACAAAGTTCACTGTGGATATTAGTTAAAAGATATTATTCTATTATATAAACAGAGAGCTTGTTTATGAAAGCAGAGTGTCATTTGGAGTGATGCATAACTCTACACATCAAAGACCAGAATTTTCTATAACGTGTTGTTCATGAGTGTGAATATAAGTAAAATCTTGCAAAGGCAGCAAAATATTTAGCAAATAATGGCACTATGTTGTTTGGAGAAATTCTAAACACTATTGAGAAGCTTAGGTAGCCAGCTTATTATTCCTCAACAGTTTATGCAAAATTGTACTGGTCCAGTCCAGGAAGGGAAATGGGGTGTGTTTGTGGTGTTCCTCGTACAAGGCAAGTTATTCTCTTAGCTTCTTCTTTTTTTTTTTGGTTCTGTTATGTCTTTGTGCCGTGAGTATTCCAAGCTGTCTCCTGATTTGGAAAAGTTACAAAGATGTCAAAGGGAAAATTAAACCATCCTCAAAGTTTTCAAAAGCTGTATCAGGAATTTTCCATTGTTGTTTACAGAGGTTTGTACACACTGCAACAGAAAAGAAAAAAAAGTTATGTAATAGGAAACCAGAACTGTGAAACTCTTGAAATGTACTGGAAGGATAATAAAATTCAATATTCTAAAGTTTGGAAGTTTTTGACACAAGATAAAGATCCAGTTTCAGCAGTTCTTTCTGTAAGAACCAGAATGTCAGGAAAAGAATTTGACATTTCCTAGTACTATCCTGACAATAAAGTCGTTGGAGGGTCATTATTTCATTCTGAGTGTTATCGACTGAAGGTAGCATCCCATAAACTTAAAGGCAGCTATCTTGTAGGAAAGGGCTTCTTCCTATTTGTGATTCTGTTGGGGAAGGGGAAAGGAAGGGGAATCACTGCGTCTTGGAGGTCTGGGAGCGAGTCCGTGGTCTGTGGAGCTGCTGGATGGTTCGTCTTGATTTTCTTTTTCTGCGTCTCCTCTCTGACGCAGTGTCATCTTTTGCTGGCTCTGTAAGAGGGCTTGGGGGACTTTTTGGAGGGGTCAAGTCCGGTGGGGGTTGTAGGTAAGGTTTAATGTATTTGGCTGGGACCCACTTTGGTCCACTTGGTGTAGACACACAGGCATACCCCCATCCACGTGTGATGAGTTGGAGTGATCCAGAGATCTCATGAGTCTCAGGATCCTTGACCAGCACCCGTGGTCTCTCCTTGAGCATAGCTCTGGTCGTATTTGAGAAATGCCGTACCACGGGGGGATCTGGCTCTGGAGCTGAACAATTTAGGAAATTTAACACGTACAGAGCCTTACAGAGTCTCTCAATGGGAGCCATTACCTCTGTACCTCCCCGTTGCTGGTGGAGGACGCATTTGATGTTCTGGTGGGCCCTCTCCACGATGGACTGTCCTGTTGGTGAATGGGGTATGCCGGTCCTGTGGGTAATTCCCCAAGCCTGGAAAAAGTCTTGTAACTGTTTGGATTTGTAGGATAGATCGCTATCTGTCTTTACCTGTTTCGGGACACCTAGTGTGGCAAAGGTGAGGACAAAATGCCACTTCACGAAATGAGCATTTTTCCCCCGGTGACAAGAGGCAATGACCGCCCCAGAAAAGGTGTCTACCGAAACATGGATGTATTTTTCTCAGCTGAATTCTGAAAAATGAGTAACATCAGTCTGCCAGATCTCGCAACTGGACAGACCTCTTGGATTTGTACTGGGTGTCAGAAATGGAATTTGGTAACTTTGGCAGCTTGGGCAGGTGGCTACACAAAGAATCATAAAAAAGCAGATGTTTCCACTGGTAATACGATGTTTCTATTAATAGTTTTTATTAATTTCTTGCTGTGAGATTCCATTTTCTCTCTTACTTAAAGGAAGTCCTTTCCTGCTCCCTGGGAAAATCTGCGGACTGTTGAATCCCAAAAAGAATGCTAAATGGGAAAACCAAGCATGCAACAAGAGACTAGGATACATTTGTAAAAAAGGATCCTTCAGTTCAAAGTCTGACATTATGCCCAAAGGTAGGTTAGTCAAATAAAAAGAAAGGCTTTTATGACTTCTAGGAAGGGGAACTTGTATGCAACATTATTTTTCAACGAGGCTGTTAGAAACATTCAAAAGACACAGCTATACATGACACACAGACTTTCATATGCTGCCTTTTTTCTCACTTTGTGAAGGAGAGAAACATTCATAGGAGAATATCATTATTTTGTTCCATCACTCTGACATTGCAAGACATTCTAGATGCTTTGTCATGGTAACCAGCGCCAAAAAGCAAATTTGCAAAAATATGGTAGAAATATTATTCTCATTTGCTCCAAATGAATAAATGCTGTCACTCCCATATTAATTAAAAAAGTCCTCCTCTGTCTGATGTCTGCAGTTTGTCATGCTTTGGCTTCATATGAGCAGAGCAGTAGCAGCAACAACACTGTTGTATCCATGAGCCAACGCACCAGCATGGCTGTGAACATGCTCCATGTGAGAGGGGTCAGCTGGATACTGTCACCTGGGAATGCTGTAAAATCTAACTTAAAGACTGACTTATAATAAAGAAAATAGAGAAACAAATTGAGAGAATATTTATTCCAGTCTTAACCTTAAAAAGAAACGCAGGAAGAAAACGAAATATTTTTAAGAATTTAAGTTATAAAAAAAGCCACTGAGAGGATACTCCAAGTTCCCACTAATTTACAAAGTTTGCAGTTGTCAAAGAACTGCTTCGTGCTTTTCCATTCCTGAAAAATATGTTTGTTTGTGAGAAACTATAGACCAGCAAGCAGAGCCAATGTGAGTCACCCCAGTCAGCACAAGACCAAGTGTCTCTGAGGGACAAACAGAAGAAAGGCTAGTATCTGCTTTGTCCTCTCTTTTCTCTTTTCTCTTTTCTCACCAATCGTTATTTCAAACTGCATTT
The DNA here is from genome assembly GCA_013398995.1 of Alaudala cheleensis. Lineage (NCBI taxonomy): Eukaryota > Metazoa > Chordata > Aves > Passeriformes > Alaudidae > Alaudala > Alaudala cheleensis. The sequence goes on from VWYE01029073.1 coordinate 169,395, forward strand.
CCGAAACAATGTGGACATTTTTCAGTGGTTCTCTGTTTAAGGAGAATTCATTCTATTTACATATTTAGCATCCGGTGCTTTAATGATATTTGATTTTAATTTTGGATGTATTTTGCATTGCCAACTACAGCTTTACGTTTATTCATATAGTCCCATTTTTGTAAAGGATACTCAAGAGACCTCATTCTAGGGTCCTTTATTTTCCTCAGAAAAATTTATTTTCTGAAAAATTGTGTTCTGATTTCAGGGGAATTGAGGACTGTTCAGTGCACAGATGGCTGGTGGCCATATGCAGGTCACTGCTACAGCATTCATCGGGACCCCAAAACATGGAAAGATGCTCTGTCTTCATGTAAAAAGCAAGGTGGAGATTTGGCAAGCATCCACAACATTGCTGAACACAGCTTTCTAGTGTCACAGCTTGGTTACAGTGAGTATATATGTAGGCCTGTATTTCATTTGCTCCACCTGTGACATAAAAGCTGAACTTCACACTAAATATTAATGCTTTCTCTGAAATATCACAAGTGAAAGACTGAATCCAACATCCCATGCTCTTTTATGTTGTTGCTGTTGCATAAATACAGAACTATATCTATGTTTATCAAGAAATAATCCACATTGTAAAACATTATAAAGGAGGAGAAGAAAACAACAAAAAAGCATTCTTTCCAAAGACACATAAAGATCTCTAATGATTGCATTTTTGGCACCTATATTCTATGTACAAGGCTCTAGAACAGAGCTACAGACCTAAAAGATAAGTAAGCTTCTTGCTGAGATTCAAAGCTCTTGCTGACGCTAACCTCTTGCTATATATCCTTCTACAAAAATGGTATTTTTAACTTCTGTTGCTCCTTGGATCAGTCCTGACACTGCAGATGCTGGCCTTGGTGAACACACCTCATGGGCTAACACAGGTCTTCTAGTGTATTGGCAGGTGTTTTCATTGCTTGGACTTAGTATGATCTCCTGAGAGGTGGGACACCCACAGCCATTCAATGTCTTCATGCTCAGGGCAATTTTGTTGTTCTGAATCACAGAAAGTTTACAAAAATCTTATACTTGCTATAAAGAATCATATGTTCATTAAAATCAGCATTTCTGAATGGAATCTGATTGTTTTCCATAACATATCTCTTGTAGAGATCTGAGATGAAAGAGCATTTTATGAAAGCACAAAGACCATCTCTTGAGTACCATGTGCCAAATACATCAGCCCTGCTGGTTCTGTATGTGGAAATGTTTGCTGCACAGTGGAGAGTAACCAAACTTATTCCTTGTCATGCTTCAGAGCCAACAGAAGAGCTGTGGGTGGGTCTGAATGACCTGAAGGCTTACTTCTCCTTCGAGTGGAGTGACGGGACTCCTGTGACCTTCACCAAATGGCAGCGTGGCCACCCCACCTACACGAGTGGCCTGGAGGACTGTGTGGCCATGAAGGGACAGGTGTAACATGCACCCATTTTACAGCAGTGCTAATTGCTCACTGCATCAACCCAAAACTGCTTTCTTATCTCCTTATTCCAGTATCATTCTTTATATTATCTTGAAATAGTTTTGCTCCAAAATTTAGAATCAACCAGAAGACAAGTTCAGAGGTCAGGAGACATTAGGATGAGAGGAAGCATTTTCTTAGTACCCCCTTCTGAAATACCTTGTCTGGTGAAAATTCTGATCCAGAAATTTTACTTTAAATCCTTTCCCTTGGTTTCAGCAAAGAAAAAGTTTAAGCTCTGGGAGAAGAGTAGGGATGAACTAGTTAATACTCTATGTGGGTACCATAGGTGCTATTTGCAGACCTCATATTCCAGTGAGATAGACAATTTTATCCCATCACTGAGACACGGCATTGATGCACAGAGACCCGGCAGTAGGGCATGTTTCTTCAGCTGTCATCTACCTGCCAAAAAACTAATGTGAAATTCTGCAGTATTTCTGACTGCTTGACTTTATTTATTTGCAAGATGTGATTGTTTGATACATTTACCTACATGTGCATGCACATATAGGTATACACAAGAAGTGTAATTAATTTTGAAAGAAAAAAAAATTTAAAATTCTGGTATGAAATGCTGAGAAATTTATGTCATAGAATAATGTTAATGTTTACCAGTTTCAGGCATCAAAAGAATTAATCCTAAACCAGATTTTATGGGGAGCATGAGGGTAAAGCTCTTCTTAAATAGGCTAAATATTTTTAAAGTAGTCAGTCACATTCAGATTCTTTGATGGATAAAATAGTTAGATTTACTGCAACCTTCTCAGATGTGCATTAGTTTGGTTTAATTAATCTTTTTTTCAAGAAATGTAGTGAAATAATCCTTCTCCAAAAGCAGATCCCATCAGCTCCAGATGAGATGGATCTTTACAAACTCTTTCATTTAAAAGTTAGGATAAGAAGTAATGTTGAGACTTCAAAATGTTAATTCCCTTCTTTCACCTCAAAACAGCATTAAATGGACCTTAAACTACAGATTTGTCTAATTTTTAAAAATAAATCTCCAGTTGACCTTATGAAGAAAAAGCAAAAACACTAGTTGTGTTCATGTGTACCCTTTCTTGACATTCGTTCTTTCTCCCTGATTTTCTAGGATGGATACTGGACAACTGATGTTTGTAATAAGCAACTTGGTTACACCTGTAAAAAGAAGCCTTCATCACTATCCTACGAAAAAGAGACAATCGAGGATCCAGGCTGCAAGAAAGTAAACACTCTCTCAAAAATAATAATCTTTGAAGAAATGTACAGGAATTAATTTACTAGTTCTTGCTTATTTTAGATACTGTCTTTGTAAATTATAGAAAATCTACTGTTGGGGCAACCTGGTCTCTTTCTGCTAGCAGTTTACTAATATACGTGCATTTTTCATTTTTGTTCTGAAAATTTTCAAGAAAGTTGATATTCATTTACATGTATGTGAATACTGCCTTGCTCTCCATTCCCAGATGAGCCACCCTGTGATTCAGAAAACCATTGTGTCTGTATTGGCCAGCAAAAATCTCTGTAAGAGCAGGAAGATGTGGGGTTGTTTTACTGATATTCCTCCTTTCCTCTCTCCCTGAAAACAAGCACTGTCTGGATTCCTCTTGGCCCAGAGAAGCTCCTCACTCCTTGTGCTTGAGAGTGACAGGGGAAGGTTTGAGGGGCTGTCCTTGTATGTGAATTCATTTTCTTACTGCAATATTTTGGTATGTCATAGTGTCTGATTGTGCAGCTCTAGAAAGCTGGAGCTGCAGGTCCCCCTGAATGAATCACAGGCTCTTTATGGGCTCAGTTTGCATAATCTCAACCTTACAGAGCACTGGAAAGCCATAGCAAATAGCACAGCCACAATTTTCTTTGAAAAGTCATGTATGCATAAAAGAGATGAAAACTAAGATCTTAATGTCATCCCTTACACAAAAAGGTCTCCTGTAGAAGTGAATTGAATAAAAAAATAGATCTTATTTATTAACAGGTCAGCCCAGTTTCATCTTAGTTTTAAACTCAGCTGCACCAAGTTAAGCATTGAATATTTATACACACAAGAGCAGAAAAATTTCAACAGTGAAGTCTCTTTCCATTGCACATTAAAAATCTTGTGTTTGTCACAGGGTTGGAAGAGATATGGTTTCCACTGTTACTTGGTGGGTTCGACACTTTTGACATTCTCAGAAGCAAATAAGACATGTGAACAGAGCAAAGCTTATCTAGCTACGGTGGAAAGCAGGTGGGAAAATAACTTCTAAATATCAGTGCTTTTAATGGAGAAACTTGCAAAACTTTTCCATTTTTTGAACCCATCAAAGTGTTTTATTAGCACTTTTCAAAAAAAAATGTTATTGTAGCAAGGCATGCAAAGATTATCCATGCAGGAAAAAACCTGCTGAACAAACACCTCAGTGTTGTAGGGCTATCTACTCAATCCATTATAACAATTTTCAAATTTGCAGGCTTCTTGAGTTAAATAGTTTCATCTTATCTTTTAATTCATTCATAATTAAAGCAACTTCTGGCTTTGGTGGGGTTTTTGGTTTTCTTTGGTTGTTTGGTTGGGTTTTCTGGGGGTTTTTGGCTTGCTGGAATTTTTTTCTGTTGGAAAGTAGGTAATACAATTTTCATCTACTTAATGATGGGTGGTCTCTCATTATGATAGGAAAGCTTTAATAAAAATATTTTCCTAAACTACCTTCTAAGACAAATTCTGAACAAATGTAGGAAATCTTCCCCAGAACCTGCCCACTCCCACAGCCAGAATGTATCATCTCTAATCTACCTACATCCCTATCAGGCTTCAGAGTCCTCATGGCCCCTGAGGAACATGAGTGCCTTCAAAGGTGATGGATAGCAAGGCTGACAGCTTGGTCCTGTCTTGGTGGTCTATTTGAGGCATCTCAAAGATTTGAAAAGACAGTGAAAAGAGTAGAATACAACTAGAAGTCCATGTGAGCAGCAATTTGTGACACTTCAGATGCCTTCAGCTGTAAGGAGAAAGTTGTCCCTCATGAAATTTTTTTGAATGCAGTTTAAAGACTGCCAGGCTTTTGCCCGAAGTTCACTGAGGAGCTGTTGTTTTGGGGTCATGCTAACACTCATCTGTTTGTATCAATTAGATTAATATTGCACACTAACAGGCTGTGAATGAACACTGTTTCCCACTGCAGAAAAGAGCAAACTTTTCTGATTAGTCTGACGGGGCTGAGGTCTGAACAATATTTCTGGATTGGTCTCTCCAACACAGAAGAACAAGGGAGTTTCAGGTGGACCAATGGAGAAACTCCTCATTTCACACACTGGAACACAGCAATGCCAGGTAAGCTCTGCATGGGCTCACCCCCTGGCACAGGAGTGCAGCTGCAACTCACACGGGTTTGTGCTTTCATTCCCCTGGTTAGAAATTAGAGTGGGCACTATGTTTTGTGCCTGTAGCTGTAGGTGGCCAACACCATCAGACCTGTGCCTGACACCAGTGCAACCAGCAGTGTCACAGCTGAGCTACAGGTGTTGGTTGTCTCTGCCAAGGTGTGCAGAGACAGATTTTGATAGGTTAGACTGAAGGCCATACTATGCAGGAGTTAACAAGGTCCATGGTATCATGTTTTTTACCATTTTTAATGCCAGTTAACAACAACTCATCAGCTTTAGAAAAATTATTCTGGACAGTTTCTTGACCCACAAGGTGCATATGTTGAGAAATGAGCAGTGAACACGCAGCTGTTTGGCATTTCAGCAATACAGCTCAGCAGCTGCCTGGGAGCTCTTGCCTTCACACAGCTAGGTATGCCTTAAAACAAATCTGTTGTACTTGACATCACCCTTCTTGAAATTGAGTTTCCAGGATATTGAGAACTCCAAAGTACTTTTCAGGTCATCTATTATGTATGTAAATATAATCAAGAGCCATTTTCCCTGTGATTTCCCTGGGGGAGCAAGATAAGGAAGATTTGTTTTCTGAAGCTGCAAATATCTGGTTTTGGCAAAGCTGTGTCTGTGGGACTCAGTGGCCCATATTTTGCCTCTGACAGGTGGCACTAAAAATAGTTTTATATCCAGAATATTTTTAATCTGCCTCTTTCTTTTCCTAATTTTCAATGAATAAAAGCAAAAGTCTAATTTCTTAGACAGCAGTTAAGGCTTTGGTTTTATTAATTTCTTTTCCACATCACCAAGGGAAAAAGCAAGGCTGTGTTATAATGGGACCTGGAATTGCAGCTGGATTATGGGATGTTGTTAGCTGTGAGAAGACATCAAATTATCTTTGCAAGCAGCGGGCAGCAGGAGTGCCACCTCCTGCTCCTCCAGGACAGATCCCTGTGGCCACGTGTGCTGAAGGCTGGGACACAGCCTCCCAGGCAGACTCCTGCCTCAAAGTAAGTGTGTGTCCACCTTCACTGGGAGCCTCAGCATGGGGCAGGCCAGGGGACAGTGCCCTGGTCACCATGATGCAGGGGTATTATTTGGGAATGATCTCTTTGGTATTCAAGGCAAGAAAACATGGGGGAAAAATTAAATTTAATGAAAGTCAGCAATGGAAAATAGTGAACACAGAGTGCTAGAAATATGCTTTCTTTTATCTAAAAGCCAGAAGAGAACCTTGTCTAATTTATTTGCTTCCAGAAGTTTGGAACGTTAGAAAAAACATAGTATTACACTTCAAGAACTGGCAGTGTCATTTGCATAAGACAATGTTTCTGAGAGAAAACATGCCCCTTTGACAACCTTTTCTCACACTATTCTCATAGCAATACTTTTGGACCTGAGCTTAGGTGGTGACCCTTCAGCAAAAAAAAACTTCTGCGCTTTCTCCTGATTTACCTAAAAATGCCTTGAACAGCTCTTCTTTTTGCAAAGGAAAAAAAGAAAGAAAAGACAATATAGATCAAGTAAATAAATATGCATTGTCCTTCCATGTCTTTTCATAAGTCTGCTCTCTCTTTCCTAAGACCCTCTGCCTTTTGGGAGACCAGAGCTGATTTTATTCCTGTCTTTACAAGGGTCTGTGCTTCTACGTCACATGTAATTATCATCATTTTGGTTCTGCCTTTTACCAAATTGTTAATTATCAATTCCATAAAATGTCAAGCATTTAGTCCTGTTAAACATATCCCTAGTCCAAGAACATATGTTCTTCATGGCAGAAAGTGTATTTTGTATCTGTATGCTTGCACCTCAATACAAAAGCCTCCTCCCCAGCTGGGGTCCACACTTGGCCAAACAGCTTTCTGCATCCATTCTTTCTTTCCTAGTCCAACTCACAGACTTCCCTTTCCTCTTCATTTTCTCAAAAATCTGATTTCTATTGCAAAACACCATGGCTGAGTTTTTCCATCTTTTCTTGAACCTTTCAGTGGACAAAGTTCCAAGTAAGTTCCAGATTCATTATTTCTCCTCTGCACATTCTGATACCCTTTGTTCTCCTCAGATGCCTCTACTACTTTTGCCTTATTTTGAAATGGATGACGCTAAGAAGAAATATTTACACTTCATATTTTTAATGTTTAATATTAGAGGCTTGGACAGGTGTCATGTTGTTTCACTCAAGAATAAAGGGGCGCTAAAATGATGTTGATTTTAATTACATATATTTTATAAGCATTACAAATTTACTAATTTACTCTTACTTTTTGTTCTCAACAGTTTTTTGTGAGAGAGGGAAACCAAAAGAAGTCTTGGTTTGAAGCTGAAGAATTCTGTAGAGAAATAGGTGCAAATCTGGTCACAATCAATACAAGAGAAGATCAAATTTTATTATGGCAGTTAGCTTCGTGAGTATTTGCATGAGGATTCTTTTTCATGTTCCTGCTATGATAAATAAAAATTACTTAAAACATATCTGGAGCTCAACAAGTGAGTGAATAAAACCAACCAAAGTTAAATTACATTGATACAAGATTTTCCTTGGAAATAGCATTCTGTAATATTGTTAAAAAAAAAAAAAGTCTTGAGTATTTCAAAGAGGGTTAATATTTTGATAATTTTCATCTCAGGTTTTAGCAGGGCTGCTTTCCAGATCTTATCAATTTCTTACATATTAGCCCCACTCCCTAAAGGGAGAAAATAAAATATTCATCTTTAACCGGCATTTTGAAACTGTCTGCAATTCTTCTTTAACCAACTAATTTCGAAAAATCCCTTGAGTTACTGTGAAATGTAAACCAAAAGTGAAGGACTTTACATGAAATTTTTCTGACTATAAACTGAAGAATTCTGAAATTAAAGAGTAATTAATTTTAATTAACCTTTGATAGCATTGTAGATGCTATGTCTTGCTCATGATGTATAAACTGTGACATTATTTTCCCCTCAAATTAGATCAATATTTTGATTGTATTCCATAATGTTAAGACATGTCAATGATGTACAGTATACAGCTCTTTAACCAAAACTGTTTCACATAATGGAGAATTGAGGTTTACTTTCTGAAACAGATTTAAAACTTTCCTATTGAGAAGTTTTTGTGGTCTCACCCTTCTTAATTGTAAACATATTTCAATATGGTGATCACCTGAATGTATTTTTATTTGTCTGTTAGGTCTCTTTGCTTTATAGTATGTAATATTTGTGGAAAGAAATCTTTGTGTTACACAGTGACCAAAATAGGAATTTTACTTGGTCCATAGGCACAACAAGATAAATAGCATGAAATATTAACTAAACTACTTAGGAAGTGCTAAAAACAAATTAAAACTGTTGAAAATAAATTTTTTATTATTTTTATTAATTAAATAAACATATGCTTTACTTTTGCTAAAACCTCTGTCTTTGAAGTCATACTACAGCCAAGAGCTGTGCTGCATCCACAGGGATAAGAGCCTGAGCTGGCTCTGGGCCACATAATTTTAATTTATTTTTGAATATGAGAAATCTTAACCCAACACAGAGCACTATCAACTCTCTGACAGAGTGCAGGGAATGAGCTTGGCTTTGGGCCACAGCTCCCAATTCAGGTCTGATAGAAAACAGGATGTTTCTGTGCTTTTCAGGATTTATATCTCAGCCTCTCTTTCTATGCTTATATATATACATCTATTGTATGAATTATTTTAGGGATAGAGGACTGAACACTCAGGCTTTCTGGATTGGTTTGTTTCTCTTAAATCCTGATGAAGGATTTGCCTGGATTGATGGCTCCCCTGTGAGTATTTATTTGCTGGATATTAATTGACTTTCTGTCTTTTACAAAATATGCATTTTAGAATATATTCTGAATAGCTGCAGTGCACTGTCTTAACACAACATTGCCTGTTTCATCCCTGGTACCATGTTATATCCCACTTTCAACAGTCTGTGCAGTTAGACCTTCACAGACTCCCAAAATGGGAGCTCCTGTATGGCGGTACAGGGAATTCCAGTTGCCAACTTTCACAGAACAAGATAAATGTGACTGCCTCTGCCCATCAGTTTTTTCTTTTATGAAACACATGGTTTTCTATACTGTGTAGTCTCTGCACCTTCTTCAGGAAGTGGTAGGGAAAGTAACCTGACCAGCATGACCTCCACAGCCCTCTCAGGTCTGTTTGAACCCCTATTAATCCCATTAGAAAGGCACTTGAGACGATGAGATACTCAAACTGTGTCACCATGGCAATCTTAATTACCCCTATTCGGATCACACAGTAATTGATATGTATTTCCAACACAGGTAATTTATGAGAACTGGGAGGAAAATGAACCCAACAATCGTGAAGAAAGTGAACATTGTGTAATGTTTAATAGATCACCCCAAATGCGCTGGAATGACTTGCGCTGTGACCATCTACTTAATTGGATTTGTGAAACAAAAAAAGGTATTATTACTTCCCCATTTAATTGAAGCAATACAAATTGAAAGGAAGAAAGACACTGGGAATTGTTCATTTTAAAACCAGTTGCAATGAAGGCGACACAAAAAGCATGCAGAATGAATTGAAATATTTCTCTTGTCCTTGGATGCAGGAAGTTGGAATGTCCTTATTACTTCATCTCTAGTTTTATCTCTTTCTGCCATGGGTTGAATAAATTTGTGAAGCAAAGGTACTTATGCCCTCTCCTTTTATCTATTCCCTGTATTTCTATCTGCTTCAGGCTTACCCAGGATAGCTGTAGATGAGGGACACTGGAGTTCTCTCTACAAAAGTGAGAAAAGCTTTGCTTTCCACTGTGAGACAACCAGTGGGAACCAAGAGAGGGATCAGTTGCTATAGGAACCAGCAACTCTGAAAAACCCAATCTGAGGAAAAGTGGAGGTTGGTGTAACCTTGATGGACTGCTGCATCCACCAGCTTTGCTTGGAAAGCAGGGCCCCAGTGCCAACCCCCTCCCCCGCACCTGGTGCCAGGCTCCCAAAATGGACCTGACAGATGTTGGGGTGCCCACCAGCAGGAGATGGACATGGGGTCTGCATGGGCTGAAGAGCTCAAGTGACAGCTGACAACAAAAGAACTTGCTTTGCTTGCTCAGTCCTACTTCTACCTCCCTGCTTCCTGGTTGTAAACTGAGTATTTGTTAGCATCTCCATGGAGAAGGGGATTTTTAAAACCTTCTTGAAATGAAAAGAAAGTTGGATGCACACAGGGAACTGCTAGGAGGCACAATAGGAAGGGGTAGGGATAGGCAGTTATATAAACACACCGAGTGCATCTAATATTTGATGACTCTGCCAACAAAACCCTTGAAGGGTGAATAAGGCACCATGATAACATTGAAAAATTGCTTAACCAAAAAGGAAGAATCACTGTTCCTTTTTGGTAAATTAGTCACACAAATGCACCATCCAAGCCCTGATTTCTGCATACCAGCTCAAAGCAGCACATCCTGCGCAGCCCCTTCTGGCACACTGAGCATGCTGCTTTGTATGGATGTGTCTCTCTGCTCTTGGTGAGATTACTCAGGAGGAGCTCAGAAACCATGACACAAAGACTCTGATCAGTTTATCTTGATCTTAGATGACCTTTCAAAAGCAAGAAAAAATCGAGAAACTGATCTTGTAATTGTGAATCCAGATTATGTAATGATCAACATGAGGGAAAATGTGCTCAGATGTGAATTCCCTCATGTTACATCTATTTACAAAACATATTCTAGCTTTCTGAAAACAATGAACAGTTATGTTAGGATTAACCAATAAAGTCAAAATGACCAGAAGTATATAAATGAATAACAAAGACATTGAAATAATTTTAGATCTATTGTTCACTAAATACTTTAAAAGAGTTTAAATGATCCCAAAATGATTTCACTTGATTTTTCTTTTGTTTTTTTATTTCTATCAAAATATTTCTATAATTTCTATAATACTGTGCTTCTCTCCATCAAACCACTGTAGGAATGGAGCAAACAGAGAGAATTAGTAGTCCAGAAGTACAAAATAACAGGCATTCATATGAAAACAGAGCTTCCTTTGAGAGGCTGTAGCTGTCTCTGGGAATGGCAACAGCTAATTTGCTTCCTCCTGGTTCAACCTGTATTCAGAAACTTATGTTTGATATCTATTGGCTCTCCAGGACTCTTAAAAACAGACTGCCCTAGTAAAAGCCAAGTCATCAGGAAAGGAAGAATTCATTGAGACAGTGGATGTTATACCTGACATTAGCAATAAGCCAGCATTAGATTTTCAACATCTGTAGATAGTTTACTACTGTGTAGGTTAGCTTTAAAATTTACTATATTGCATTATGTTGTTTGGCTCTAGTCCCAAGAATATAAAAAAAATAATCTTTGTTAAGTGAGTATCAAGTGAAAATGCCAAAAGAAATTTTCAAAGTAATGTTTGTTTAATCTACCACAAAATTACTGTGAATCCTGGATTTTTTAACAGTGCTTTTGGATATACATTATTGTAAAGTACATATTTTTCACTAGATAAATGTTTCTAAATTATACACCTAATTAAATATGGCAGTATGTGCTCTAAATTCTTGAAAATGCATTGGCTAATTAATAATTTGCTTGGTGGGTTTGCTTTTTTCCTCTCTATTTTACAAAGCATGTGAAACTACATAAAGCAAAACCTTCTGATTTTTTTTAAATTTGGGATGCTACGTATGACAATCTTCTGTTTTACAGGTACGTTGATAAAGCCTGAAGCAAACTACAAACTTGGTAGGTTTCTTCCCTCTTTCACAAAGATTACGGTATAGTTTTCAGACTTTTTGCAGACAAGATAAAAAAGTATTATATGTGATTTTTTTATCTTTAAGAATATGAACTCACCAATGATGGATGGATTCTATATGAAAATAAGCAGTACTATTTCAGCAAAGAACATGTCCATATGGAGGAAGCACGGAGAATTTGTCAGAAGAACTTTGCAGATCTTGTTGTCATTGAGAAAGAAAGCAAAAGAAGATTTCTGTGGCAATATGTAAGCAGAAAGCCTATTAATTACAGTTGAATTTTGAAGCAGAGCAGGTGATAAAATACAAGGAGCATACCAAATATTTAGCAAGGCTGGAGTCCTGAGCTTGTCCTACATTACTTATTTACAGAGCAATAGATTTGTTCAGGATCTGTAAAATATTACTATTGTTTTCAATAGATAGAGGGGAATGACATGCAAATATTAAAGGTGCAGCAAAGGATATTTCAGGCAGGTGTTGTTTATCTTTTCTAATATATGTAGTGTTTGGCACAGTGATAATTGCTTTCCTGTCCAATGGGTTCCTTACTCGAGGATGTTCCACATATCTCTGTTGCCTGCTTGAAACCGGAGTCTGAACCTACAATATTCTTACGTGAGGCTCAAATTCCAAATAAAAAGGAAACAAAAGAATCACAGGCATGGTTAATCAGATTTCAGATTTTTACTTGATGATGAGGAACAGCTTAGCACTTAACTATTAATTACTTTTATTTTAGATTTACACAAAACACAGAGGAACATAGTATTTCATTGGCTTAGTTGTCAGCTTTGATCAGAGATTCAGGTGAGTAAAGGAAAACTGGTAATGGACAACAGATGATGGTAATTTCATCTCACCCAGGGAGCATTTCTGTGTGCTTTCATTTTACAAATTAAAAACTGTTTTGCAACTGACTTCTGGATTGTTTTCAGATGTCTCAGACCAAAGTGTTACGTTCTCCTATATTTAAGCAGAGAAATGCATTTCCTTCCAAATTTGGGAGAGCAAACCCAATAAAAATTCATGGCTAAGATGCAGTTCACTTAATGCCTTATACTGCAAGAACTGCAACCGTGCATAAGAGGTGAGGAGAAGTAGCTAATTTTAAGATGTTATTTACCTGATGCACTTTTGACATCAGCCCAAGGATGAGATTTGCCCTGACCAGATCTCCAGTGGCTACAGAGAAAGCCCAGGAGGTTTTGATAAAATACATAAGTAATGGTTAAATCAAATTGATAAAATATGTAAGTAAGGGTTAAATCAAATTAATCCCAAATGGTTCAAGTTATATGAGCTGGAAGCAAGAAGCATAAACAGCATCTACTCCAAAACTCTGAAATTTCCTGCAGGAAACTTGCTTTAACAATCCATTTGTAGAAGACTTTCAGGAGGGCCCCTTTCTGGGATGTGAAGAATGTCCATGCACTGCCCCGAATGTGGCAGTACCAAACAATGAGAAGCAGCAGTAGTGCTGTAGCTGTATCCTCTCCAGGAAGTGCAGAGCCTTTGCCCTCTGATCACTGCTAATATCTTGCTCAGCCCTCTGCCCAAACAGGCCTTGTGATGAACTGATTGCTGAGATGTCTGTCTGCCAGACACTGTCCCCCTGTTTCTTCCAGATGGCTGGATGACACCCCAGTGAATTATGTTGCCTGGGCTCCAAATGAACCTAATTTTGCAAATAATGATGAGAACTGTGTGATAATGTCAGATTTTGGTGAGTAAAATAGCAACAATAAATATTTGGGCAAAATTTAGCATCAAAATCTAGAATGTTTGGTACATACTTAAATTTGAGGCTTCCCCCCACAAAGAGATAGCTCAATAATACAGACTTTTTTTCATAACATGCTCAAGTTTGAAACTGTGTCATCACTTTTAGGAAAGAAACATATTGCAGAGGAAGGAGGAGTGTATTTGGGTAAATGTGTTTCATTTGTGCTTTATGAATGCCATCTGAACCTGACTGCTGTAGGGGTTGTACAAGAGTTTTTCTATATTCTTTAATCTTCTTTACAACTATTATCTGTATTCCATTTCTTTACAGGCTTTTGGAAAGACATAAGTTGTGCTCTGAAAAATGCCTTTATTTGTGAAAGGAACAATTCAACTTACTCAGGATTTGCTCCTACTGTAATTCCACCTATGGGAGGATGTCCTGAAACTTGGCTTTTGTTTAAAAATAAGGTACAGTAATAAATCTCAGCCATATTTAGCAGATTTGCTCTAGGTGAAGAAAACAACTATCTCTTTTATCTCATCAAATAAATTCTCTCTGTTTAAACACCAGTTTACTAAGAAGTATGCTAGTCAGCAGTGCAGTTAATTTTCAGGTTGGCAAATTTGTAACTAAATATAAAAAAAAAAAAGGTGATTTGAACAACTGAAATTATAATTTTTGTAAACATCAGTGTGCCTTTAGCCATAGTTAATTTCTATTTTATAGATACTTCTGCTTGTTTCAGGCATACTTACTGCATGGAAATCCCGATCCATTATCCTTATTTGTAAATGCAACCCTGTTTTTCTGAGTAAAAAAGATGAAAAAATGAAAGGTCACACCTTTCATAAGTAATTGGCCATCACAGCAACTCATCCTAAGCTGAGTAACACGAACAGCAATAAATGTCAAATCAAATATAAAATACAAACAAGCATTGCTTTCTGCTAAGTTAAGCAAAAAAAACCTGGACATACGAGCCTTTTAAAAACTCCAACAACAAACAACAAAGGAAAACTACAAATCAATTCCACAATGCAACCAATAGGAAAACTTTTTATGCATTCAAAGGGCATGAAGAGTGAGGATCCATGTCTTCTGTCCCTCAGAAGATACACAAAAATATTTTACATTGGTATTTAGGGAAAACACCCACTCAGAAGGGCACTTCCTCCTGACACTGTTCCACTCATGTGAGTTCTCACAAGTTGAGGTTTTAGCACTCCATCTGTGGTATAAAATTGAAAAAATCTTGACCTGAGAGATTAATACCTGTTCCCAGTCATGTTCCCAATCAGGAAATAGTTCCAGTCCCTCAAAAATTCTACTTTTCAGTAATTTAATTCCTCAAAAGCTTTTGGCAGTTGTCTGCTTTTTCCCAGAAGTGACCCCACATGACTGTAAGTACTGTGCACATATCCCTGGGGTTGGCTGGGTCTCCTTCTTGCTGGCTGACAGTATTTGTGCTTCAGCAGATCTCCCATCTGCAGCTCTGCATGCAGGGACTGGCACAGAATTAATCCAAATCAATGGTTTTAATATTCTTTGACACCTGAAAGTCTGTCTAACCCTTTACTCTCTCCACAGTGTTATAAAATATTTGGATCCAAAGAAGAAGACAAACTAACTTGGCACTCAGCAAGAAGTGTTTGTAGAGAATTAGGGGGAAATTTGGCCTCCATACATGATAATCAAGTGCAAGGTATGACATCTGAGCCTTACACCACTATGTATGAAGCCACATATTTCACCATCTAACAATGAGGCTGAACCTACCTCCAGACCTAAATAGCATAACCTATGAAGGAAGACCTGGAGGTGTTTGATCCAGAGGGAAGACTGGAGTGAGCTATTATGACACTTCCCAAGATTTGGCAAACGTCTTATGTGGAAGGAATAGAACAATCTGTTCCCCATGGCATTAAAGAATGGGATAAATTGTAATAGTTTATAGTCATTAAATGCTCACAGTTATTAAAGTTTAATATTAAACAGAAATCCATCAGAAATTACATATCTGCAGTTGATGCTACCTTGGGAAAGATAATCCTTTTAAAATCACTTCTGGCCCTGATTTCTATAATACTTCCAAGAAGCCTAAATAATTTTTATCAAAAAAATGTTTTCCTTTTTTTCCCCCCTCTTTTTTTCCCCTGACCCATTGCAATTTTTTTATTTTACCATTAGCTCATAGCCTAACAATACTGAGCCTGGTGTTTCCAATATATTTAGAAGATGATTGGTTGCTGTTTTATTTGTAATTTGATTAACATGGAATTTGAAGAAAGGAAACTCCTCAGGTACTTTTAATTCTTTTCATCTATTTTCTATCAGCTTTCCTCACCTTCCACCTAAAGGATGTTGCTGGTGAAACATGGATTGGGCTGAATGACATTAACAGTGAGGGTACATATCTTTGGACAGATGGAAGTGTTTTTGACTATTCAAGGTGGGCCCGAAGATTCCCATTCAGAAACAAATACACAGTGGTTGACTGGAAGTATGTTAAAATAGAGGTAAACAGAAAAAAATCAGAGAATATAAATGACATGCTCAATGTTAGGGTAACCAGCCTGACTTCTGTCTCAGCTAAGATCTGATCTTTAATAGTTTAGGTAGAAGGGAACTGAAATTTACAGGTTCAAATTTTTAAAGCTGTACTCAGAAATTAATAGGCCTGTCTAGAATCTAGGCTTACTCTCATTCCTCTGTCAAAGTCTAGAAATGCAGAAAAGGAATCTTTACTACTAGAATTCATTACATTTTTTATAATTATATTTTACTGAAAATATTCAGTGTTAGTAGTTGCAATTTTTATTCTGGTTTATTGTTTTTCCATGTATGATGTGGATCCAAATGAAACTTCAACAAATTCAGTACAGATTACTATTAACTCCATAGTAAAAATAACTTCAATAAATTCCAAGGAATTTTAATAAACTGACAAAAGATCTTGTAGCAATCTGCCAATGAAAGTAAATTTGCTTAAGATATATAATAGGATGCATTTTATTTCCAACAAGCAATACATGAAAAGAACCAGAAAATTAGAAAAGAAAGCTATTACCTTTTTCACCTCACATCTGTTTTTATAATTTTGATGGAAATTTTGCACTTTACCAGCAACAATTCTATTCTTATTTTTTCCCTAGACTGATTGCATTATAATGACAAAAAGATCTGTAGATGAGGCAGGACTGTGGGAAGACACTGACTGCAACTGTAAAGAAAGCTATATATGCCAGATGGACAGTGGTAAGTTTTGTTTTTCACTTTTCTCTTTCTGTTGCAAATCATTTACTGAACAATCCAACCACTACAACTCAGAGAAGCTGACCTTGCTTAACCTGCAGAGATCCACATCTGAATCAGCTGCCTGGCACATAGACAATGAAGACAAGATTCACCTTCTTAATCATAAGAAAAACACCCAAACCAGGGTCCTAGAAGGCCTATGCCTTCAAAATGCCTGTTTTCTCTATTATCAGAGAGATGTAGTCATCTGTGCTTTACCCAACTATCACAGATATATCACAGATACCTGAATGCAGTTATTTTGCAAATACAACACAAAAAGACAAATCCCTCAGTGACCTCCAGCGGGGGTTAACCAAGGCAAATTAAACTGATTAGTTTGCTCTTCAGTCTCTAGCAAGGCCTTCATATCACAAGAACAGCAATAATCAGAAGGGCAAAGTTGCAGTTTTCTTCATGAAGCCTTAGGGCGGGAGACACATCCGGAGCACAGCCACACTGCGGAGTCCACAGGAACAAAAACAGGGAACTGCTGAGCACCAAGTTAAAATAGAGGAAGAAGCCACAGCTGGGTCAGATGATTCACAGCTCTGCCCCATGCAAGTGCAGAAAGCTGCATGAGGATGGCACTAGCAAAAACAATTGCCAGGGTGTCCTCAACAATGACTGAACACAAAGTTTATGTCTTTATTTCTGTCCACATCACTATCTCTAGGCCCTTGCTTTCTACTTCTGCATATTTAATTATAGGTACAAATACAGTTTCCTTTTTCACTTCATCCTACGAGAGAAAGATGTAGCAGCACAGTCATAAAATTTGCTTAGAAATAAGTTATTTTGAGACCAAAGTGGTTTGAAGATCCTGTCCTGTGCTCATGCCTGGAAAAAAACTTCATCTTCATTGTGGTGGGGGGACATGGAGAGCTCTGGGGGGAGATCATGGTGGAACCAGTATTCACATAACTTCATCTGGTCAGTCTATAGATAGACACAGATCATGTTCTGCCTCTCTCCAATCCCTGCATGTGTTTTTACACCATAGTTTAAAACAATTCCAAATTGTTTTAAACAATTGCCATTAAAATAACTGATTTTATGTAAGAAATGCTGTTATTGATGCTGCCATGCTATATTCATCTCTTACTCAAAAGCAATACTGCTATCCAGCAGCTAGTAATTTTTCACTGTTTTCTCCTTTCAAATTTGCACCTCTTTCCTACAGAGCCTGAACTGTTTCACCCCACAAGCGCTCCAGATTCAGATTTTGTCCATTATGGTAACAGCAGCTATTTAATCATTCCTTCTAAAATGAATTGGGAAGAAGCAAGGAAAGCATGCAAGGAGAAATCTTCAGAGCTTGCCAGCATTTTTGATTATTACAGTAATATATTCTTGCAGCTGCAGGCAGCGCAGTATGGAGTGCCCTTATGGATTGGGCTCAAAAGCAGCGTGGTAAGATTAATAAATTCATAGTTGGTAAAGTTAAATGCTGTTACTATTAGCAGGAGATTTGTAGCATGAACAGATTTAGAAATCTAGGAGTGGTGGAGAGTCTCACATCTTTTGACTTCATCGATCTTAAATAACTAAGCTCCATTTTAGGCAATGGGGAAAGATGAGAACCTTTGGCAGTGCTGGACTCTCTTTACTAGTTCTGCATGAATCTTGGAAACGTATGCAAAAATACATGGTAAACTTTCAGGTGGCCATTTTTAAGACAGGTGACCCCTACTCAAAGGGTCCAAGATGGTCAGTAGGGCTGGTGCCTCATGATCATTGGCAGCTGTAGCCTTCCATTACATTTTGATTCAGAAGGGTTCATAGGCCAAAGCACACACCTTGGAACACACACTCTTTGTTATACCTGCTAGGTCCCAAAGATTAAAATCACTAAAAGCTATACTTTACCAGAAGTAGTGACTGCTACCAGAAGTAGGACTACCAAGTCCATCACTTTTCAAGGGAGCATTTGAGAGATAATCAGTCTTATTAGCTCTGTGACTGAGTGACCAATTGAGCTACTGAATATGCAGATGTTAAATGCACTTCACTATCATGTTTCTACTGCATTGTTCTTTGATAATAAAAATAAGCTTTTTCATCATTAATAATAACTTTAACTATTCATTGTTTTTACTAATTGTGATTCCACACTGATCTATAACATAGCAAAACATGTCTGAAATTCAGTATCCCTGGGGATATTTCTAGTAACTATTGTGTAAAAATAGCATTTCCAGGTATATGATGCAGCAGCACTCTGATAAAGGCCTTCAGAAGGCCATATTTTCTGAAGAAATGAACTTGTTGCTGAACAGTAGGTATTTCCACTATTACCATGTCATCCCCACCACCAGAAAAAATGCTCACTTAAGTGATGGGTAGTTACCAACCTTAAAATAAATCCTTCCACTTGCAGAAGTCCACAAAGCATCTTTACCTAAACTAAAATAATAGTGTTTAAGTCCACTTGATATCAAAGTTGTTTTTTGTCACAGCAATATGATTTAGAAAACAGCAAAAATTCCATTTTGATCAAGCTTGAATGACCAGACATTCCTCTGGTACTTATAAACAAGCCATCCCTGATCCTGCAGAGTCAAGCTTTGTGGTTCCTCCTGTTACCCAGGCAGTGAGTGACCTTGCCCTGATGATGCCAAGCTCAGTGTGACCTTGTGTACCTGGTATCTCTCTTGACACAGTTAGGCACTAGAGGGAGATCCCATCTTATCTCCCTCTTCCTAATGGCAGCAATGTATTGTCTTTGTCTTTTTGCTTTTCCTTGCAACTCTTCTGATTCTTCCTGGAAAAGAAAAAAGGGGAGGGGGAAGACTAAACAAAGACTCAAGAATTCCTGTTCAATGTATTTCTCTTCTGTTTCTTAAAAAGTAATAATTTTCTCATGTTCATCACAGTGATAGCTGCAGTTTACACCTGAATGTTTCTCCTCAAAACTGCTGGAGCTTACAGTCCTTGTTTTATAGCCAACTCTGGTGCCCATTTCCACCTGAACATTCCACAGGTTTCATGTTCTTATGGTCTTGCTGCTTTTAATAGAAATCTGACTCTCCTGGGATGGTGATTCCACCTTACAACATTGTCCAACAAAGGGCTGAGTCCCCAGGGAGAATTATTTAGCCTTCAAAACACTGCCATGGACTGTCCCAGCATGGGAGCCATACTGCCTTGTCTGGTATTTATGTTGCTGAGCCTTGATTCAACCAGTATTTTTACAGTTCTAGCACAGACACACAAACTGGGCTGCCTGCACCACTTCAAAAATGTGCTTCTGTATAACTGCATTTAGCTGAAACAGCAGATGAGAGTTTAGAACAGTTATGTCAAATGTCTGTTTCAATTTTAGAATTATGGATATTATAGATGGACCAGTAAAATGAAAGTAAATTTTTCTCATTGGGACTATGGAGAACCAAAATTGAAAATAGCCTGTGTCTATCTAGCACTCTCTGGGGCCTGGAAAACAGCAAGATGTAATGAGGAACATCTTCCTGTCTGCAAAAATTCTGAGGGTAAGCAATGACAATGACTTTTGTTTTTATGGCAGAAACCTTGCTTTATCTGTTTTGACTGAATTATAAATGCCTAAGTATATATCAAAGAATAATAAGGCTGAGTATGTAATGTCAATACCTTTATTTTGCATGAAAATGTTTCATTTTGATGGAGTTGGCATTTACCAGCCAAGATCTTGCTATTTGATGGGACTGGAGTGATAGCTGCCATGGGAGCAGGCAGACAGATCATAGAGATTGTGGGAACATCAGGCATTTCACATTGAGTCTAGAATGTAAAATGTTTTGCTGACAGAGGTTTTAAGGGAAGGTCTGTAATCAATGAAGTCCAACGAGTATAAATTTCATTTCTTCAACATATACACATACTTCCTACACTGGTTGTCACTTCATTGCCATTGGATTCCAAAAACTGGATACAGGAGAAGGAGTTGTATCTGTTAAAAAAGGGTCTGTTATGTTCCACAAAAAAAGTTCATACTTCATAGGGTTTCTATGGGTAGCACTGAGGAATACTACATAGTAAGACTACAGGCAAACTTCAGGAGGGGACTGGGCTTTTTTGTTTTCTCATTTGTGTCAAAGTAACATCTCTTGGCTATAGTGACACACACTTAATGGAAATTCAGAGTTTACTTGGGATTTTTGGATTTGTTTTTGGTTTTATGTTGGGTTGGGGATTTTGTGGGGTTTTTGATTGGTTGGTTGTTTTTTAATGTCTTTTCTAGGCCATGTTCTCAACTTCACAGCTGTTAATTTGCAATTTTTCTTTTAAAAACACAAGTACTAAGTGACAATGTTGCCATTTCTTTCCATAATTTCATTGCTCAGAAAATGAGGGGTTACTGCATAAATATTCAACAAGCCTCAGATTACTCCATGCTTTCTCAGATATAAAGATGTTCAGATATTTTATGTAAGGATTTTTATCTTGAGGAAAATATTTAATAGGAAATTTCTATGATATGATATTTCATTTAAAATAAAACTTATTTGAACTTCTTGAGAGTTTGGGAGTTTTCTAGGAGTGGTTTTTTTCCCCTGCTTTTTAATGCTTCTTTTATTTATATAAATTTGCTGGTTATAGTAAAATAAACTAAGACCAAAGTCCTTGAACACTCAAATATCCTTGAGGCAGTCCAAGTTTGATTTAGTTAGTAACACAGGAGAGCACAGGTTCACACTGAGTCATCCTCTCACACCTGACAAGTTCTGATCCTCATTGTCACTCGACTCAGACACTGATAATTCTGGCACTGTGTAGCAAAGAAGAAGCAATAAAATACTTTTAAGAAAAGGTGGTTTATTATTTTAGTTCATATATGAAGAACTGTAATCCTTACTGAATGAAAACATTTAAAATATCTCATTTCTTTTAGATGTAGTTCCTTCTGATCCCCCCCAGGATATTGGACAATGTCCTGAATCTGATCACATAGCTTGGATTCCTTTCCAAAGCCACTGCTATAACTTCAATGCCAATGAAATGAGCTGGGCTCAATCTGTGACTCAGTGCATTCAGTCAGGTAATTATTATTTTTACCCAAATACGGAACTTTAATCTTGACATTAAAAAGAAGCCTTGAAAAAACACTTGAAAAGTAATAGTGGAAAATCTACAAATGTTAAAAATGAGGAGTAAATGTCTAATTTATGTTTTATTATTGTGTGCTTTTCAGCACAACTGCCTGTTGAGTTTAAGGTGATTTCCTTGTTTTATGTTTCCATCTGTGGTTGTTTCTTGTTATATTTCTTCATTCACAAAATTTCTCCTTTTAGTAAGATCTTAAATTTTATGTGATTTGAAAAAACCCATTTGTTCCTGGCCTTATCCCTTCTTTTCCATATCTTTCCCTACAAAAAAGGCAAAGTAAGTATCATAATAACAATCACTCATTTTTAACATGGACTGTGTGATCCAAAGGGGGTTTATCCAAAAGGGGTTGCAAGTGCTGCTTGGTAGTCCTTGCTGTATCAGCAAGGCTCCCTGGCAGACTGCAGAGACCAGGGAGGGAAAAAGCTTCCCTCCTTCTCCTTGGAGACATCTGTTTCTGGCCAAGACCAGGAGCAGCACCTTGGCACTCTTTCACCTTTGCACTGAGTCATCAGCTATCTCATCCGTGTCTCAGGAGGCCAGGAAAGAGAAAACAAATGGATCCTTTGTTTCATACCTTTTTAGATCCTCGTAGTCCTCTTACTCTACCACCACTGCCACAAAAATAATACATCAGTTTGAATTGCAGATTTTTTTTGTTGTGCAGTATTTCATGCTACATATTATTCTGTCAAATCGTGAAGAACAAATCACTCATAATTCCTATGAACAATATCATCCAATCACTAGAAAACATAGTGCATTTTGCCTGGTGTTTAAAAGCCATCACATTCACTGTGTTTTTGTGTCTCTCACTTCAGATGACATCTCTCACTGTCTGTGCTTCTCCCCTACAGCTGGACACTACCTTGTGGTCTCTATTTAAATTCTTTACCCCCTATCAGCAGGAGAGGTGTTTTATTAACCCTAACCTGACTCAAAAGCTGTAAGTATGTTGGGATATCTCCAGTCATCTTCTGTTGGTTTTTTACAGGTGGTGTATTGACTTCTGTAGAAGATCTGGATGAATCAAACTTTTTAATAAAACATGCAGATTTATATGCAAGCAAGACAAGTGGCTTTTGGATAGGAATATACAGAAATGTAAATGGTAACTATTTTAAGTTCTATAAATAATCATAAACAGACTTTATGAAACTGACAAAAATATTATTAAAATAAATTGGTTTTAGGCAACCAATTGAAGTACAGTAGGCATTCAGACCAGAGTCCTTTCCAAGGTTGTCTCTTATTTCTGGTCTCTGAGAAAGCTTTTCCTGTTGGGGAAAAAGTTTTTGACTGGCTCTTATCTTCTCTTGGCTGAGAAAGACTCCTGTGGGACCTGTGGGAATCCAGCCACAGCCCACAGCATCAAGCTCCTCTGTGACTGTGTATTGAGAAAATTGGGCTGCTTGCTAAAGCATACAGTAGGAAACATGCATCTGGAAGAAAACACTGTTATCAGATTACAAGCAGTCAGAAAGGGTTTTATTTTAGATTTTCAGCCCATTGGAACATTAAAACTTTTTTTTTTTAGAGTTTATGAAAAGAAGTATTACCTTAAAATTAAAAAATGTTTAAGCATTACAGTAAGAACTTTTTGATTTTCATTGAATGCTGCTAAAATAATAATTTAGAATTTTTTCCTAAAATGTCTGAATTCAGCTTTTTTTCAGTGTGAAACTTTAATATCCTATGCAAGTATATGGAAAAATAGAAATGAAAACAAAGTTGTGACTGATAAATCTGCAAATCATATTTTAGGAAAGCAGTTCAATTGTTTTTGAGAAACCAAATGTGATAAAATGCATCAAAAAATAACCACAGATGGAATTTCTGAAGGAAGTAGTATTGCTTTATTAGGCTGAATAAAGTAATATTATGACAATATTCACTAAGGAGAAGACATTTCCTGTGGATCTATTAGTATTGATGCTAACATTTGCCACATCAGGGCAGCTGCTTTGGCAAGACAACAGTGCCTTAGACTTTGTCAACTGGGGTGATGGGCAGCCCTCTGGAGATGAGCTGGCTTTCTGTGTGGAGCTGTCTGCGGCCACTGGCTACTGGAGTGTCCTGCCTTGCTCTTCCCAAAAGGGCTTCATTTGTAAGAAACCAAAGAGTAAGTGACTTCTTTAACATTTGCTCTTTTATTTATGATTTCATTTCTGTGGTAATAGCACAACGTGAGCATTGCAAAAGACTGACAGAAATCTTTCAATGTTCAGACAAAATTAATAAGAATATTTTTTTTGTTTGTTTGCCCTATTTATGATTTCTTGCTTCATAACCTCTGATTTTCTTGCATCCTGTGAGGAATATCCAATTAATAACTAAAAATCATAAATATTTCCTGAAAAAAAAATCATACTTCTTTATTGTTTTGTTCTCTTCAAACATAAGCACTTTTTTTTTTCTACTGACATTCCTATTTTCTTTCTGTGGAACAAGAGTGGCATCAGTAATTTGCTCTTCTTCCTCTTGCTGTACTATGATACTTGTTGTTCCAGTAAGAGATGGATGAAGCAATTCTGTTTAAATAGGAGGGGAAGTGTGATCCAGAGAGCATATAGTGACCTTTGAAGAGTAGAAGTGTTTTGGTTAGCTTTTTTTTTTTTTTTAATATTGTGTTTCTGTATAACTGAGCACCATCTGCTTTAGTCAGGAAGTAAAAATATCAGAATATCGTGAGCCAAGCAACCATGCGGTATTTTGGAGTTTAACTGTTAATTCTGCAAAAACAGTCCAATTTCCTGCCCTGTTTCACAACCCCAAGGTTCAGGATGTTTCTGAGGCTCAGTCCTTTCCCCCACCAAAGCAAACCTGCAGCTGGTGGGGGAAGCAGCAGTCACAGCATTGTTCAGGGCACGTTCTCGAAAGGAAAACCCTGCTTTCAGGACAACGCCTAGTTTTCTTTGCAGGCAACAGACACTACTGAATGATAGTTCTCTTTTATCAGACGTCAGAAAGCAGAGACTCGCTATCACCACCCACTTTATTCGATGGGTTTGATTGTAAGCGGCCCTGATGCACAATGCCAAAGCACAGAGGGTATTCCCTGACACCGGGCTCTCCAGCAGAACGGCGTTTCAGCACAGCCAGAAATTTATTCCATTACAGACAGCTCCCCGCCCTTTCAAGAGACAAATTTAACAGGCACACCCGAGGCCGATGGATTGCCCTGACTGTGCTGCAGCAGCCCGGCTCTTGGCTCTCCCCATGCCCCGGGCACACCCGTTCTTGCCGTGGGCATGGTCCAGCGGCTCCCGCAGCTCCCAGCCCGGAGCCGCCGGGAAAAGCCTGGCAGACGGCGCCCTCTGCGCACAGCCGGGCTAAGCTGCACACGAGAGCCTGGGCTTATACGTGTCATTATAGATGCAAATAAACGGTGGTAAATTAAGACCTGCTGGGTCTCAAAAGAATTATGTGTGATACAGGAAAGCTCAATTGTCCTCAGCAGTTAATCAAGTTTTCCAAGTCTCCACAAGAAAGAGACCCACTGAAAAGGGCAAGGTTAATTAGACGGGGAGAAGAAAGTCCTCTTAAAACAGTCAGAAACTATTACTACTTAGCTTGGAGATATTCTTGTTATTACAAAAGAAGCAAGGAGGTGTATTTAATATGCAATTTTATTGAAGGGAATACTGGGTTCAAAATCTTTCACACCTTTTAAGCTCTTTTAATTTACCAAATGTGTTTCCAGAAGAGATGATGATGTGCAGGTTACCAGACCATTTGCTAACATGAAACTGTCAAGAAGAAAATGTGACCGTTTTAGACTTTGACTAAACATTTGTCTTTCTCTTTGACAGCTATTCTTAAAGCAGCTGGAAATGTGGAAGGTAGGATTTTCCCTTCCAAACAATTTCAAAGAGATGTGCTTAAATTTAATATTATTTCTTTAGTTTATATATCTATATCTATCTCTCTATCTATCTTTCTATCTATCTCTCTATCTCTCTATCTATCTCTCTATCTATCTCTCTATCTATCTCTCTATCATCTATCTATCTATCTATCTATCTATCTATCTATCTATCTATCTATCTATCTATCTATATCTGTATGAGCTTAATTTACTTAGTTGTCATTGAATTCTTTCCCAGCTTAATTTATCAGTACCTGCAAGACCCTTAGGGAACTCCAGAATAATCAAACGTGTCATTGAATTCTTTCCCAGCCTAATTTATCAGTACCTGCAAGACCCTTAGGGAACCCCAGAATAATCAAATGCTTTGGTAAATTGATCATCCCATCTCTGATCCTCCTTCTGCAGATGTATGAGAAAGATTGACACAGAGACATTATAATAGATCTTTTGCCTGGTAATTAAGGGAGAAATTTTAATTTTCAAAAGTCTTATATTTATTTGTGGCTACAGTTCATTCATTTCTGTGTACTTTTTATTTATTTACAGATACCAAAAAGGACAACGCCGTTGGTCACCTGAATATGTGGATACTACTCACTCTGGTCCTCATAATTTTATTGGGGGTGGGTTTCATGGTTTATTTCTTGTTCAAGATCAAAACTAGAAGTGGAACTGGAAGAGAGGGCAGCACGCAGCTGCAATACAGCCGTGCCCTAACTGCAGGGAACAACGGAACTGATGCTACCAACGACAAAGAAAACAATGAACACAGTGTTGTCTGATGGAATAATACAGCCAAACTAAATGGTTAAGCTGAAAAAGATGTAGCTGAACTAAAGGAAACCTTATTCTCTCTTAGGTACATATAACTTTTTCTATGAAGTAAAATTGTCAGTTACTCCTTTGGTAAAGATTAGGAACCATTGCTGTGTGCTCCTCAATAAATACTCTCAGGTACTTATCCACCTAGTACTGTACAAAATGGCCAATGAAGCAAGCAGGGAAATCACAGAACTAGTGGGAATTTAGATTTAAAAGATATGGGTTACTTATTTAGGAATTTGTGACATTATCTCATGCAGAGTGAAGACTAACACTGAGCTCTCTTTGCAGAGCACTCAGCCCTAATGCCTGCACTTGGAGTATCTCACCAGACTGTCCTGAGGCATGCACACTGTTACTTAAGTGATGTTTGGAATAAACATGAATTGTTTGTCCCCATTGCTGCCCTTGCTTATACCCTTTACACAAAGACCTTCCTTGTGATAGTATTATAATACAAATACTTGTCCTTCATTCATGGCTTCAACTTGGATTTTGCAGAACAAATAAATCTTTGTATACAGTCCTATTCTATGACTTTGAATGTGTTTTATCTGTGTTAACTATGAACATGAGACTATATCAATAAACAATCTATATATTACATAATAACATTTCAGTGTTTAATTAGCATGGGGAGATGATACATGATTTGTCGATCTAATGAGATTTCTTCCTTAAAAATGAGGCTGGCAGGAGGGGACACAGAAACACGAACAAGGTATATGACTAAAAAGGCCATAAATCAACTATAAAATAAAGTAGTTGTCAAATAAATTTTGGAAGAATGCATTCCTGGTTTTATTCCACTTGATCACTCATCACACATACTATCCTCCACCTCCAGATTAATGGACTGAAAACTGGGCACTGTGTCCATGATTCAGGCCAGTAAAAGAATGGGGCACAAAACAGTGCCTTGCTAGTGAACTGTTTTAGAGGTTTACTGAGATGCTTAAGTTTTCTAGAAATTCTCTGTTGTCTATGACATTCTGAAGAAAAAAACATCTCAAGGATCTCTGGGAATAACAAAGATTTAGAAAGTGCAGAAGAACTGCATAGATAATTACTTGACATTGGATTGACAATTTGTAGATACTGCAATTAAACAAAACATATTGCAGAGGATGAGGAATAAAGGCCATTTTTACTCAAATTACTTTTAATGACAGTCCTCTTGATCTTTCAACTTTTTTGCTCTTCATGTAAGTTAAAAAAATACACTTTTTTTTTGTTTGTTTTTGAAACCCTGAACTGGATTATTTGCTGTTTGATGCCTAATGGTAAAGGCAAAGCAAATGAAAAGAATAAACAGATCAAAAAAATCCAACATAATATCATTATTTAAATGTTTTATATTTTATTGATAACACAACTCCAAAGACTGTATTGTGGGAATGAGTTTCTTCCATCTTATTAAGTGATGCTTTGCTCTTGTGGAAAACATCATGAGATTTGCCTTCATAATAAAGCCAAGAAAAATGACAGAAAATTTGAAGGGTAATTTCAGCTGAATTTCTTTCCTTCCTTTTTTTCAAAATTACTAGGAGACTGTGCATCATGGCTGTTCATCTCCACTTAATAAATGACTGAAGCTCACTTGTAAAATTTGAAACTATTTCTCTATCCTTGTCTTATTTATGCTTGGTACAAAGCCAGAATAAGTTACTAAAGTTCATTTGTACTTTATGGATGAAATAATTTTGAAAGGCAGGTTTTTTGCCAAAATCACAGAAATATTTGTAAAGATTTAGCTTGTTTGTATTGTTCTTCTAAGACAAATTCACATGAAATAACAGCACACTAGTTCTACTAGCTGATGCACCGGGTAGATAAAAGGCAGATGTATGCATAGTACCCAGTTTGTCAAGTCACCAAGCAGAAATAAATTGTCCTGTGTGGGTAAATTTTTCATATCAAGATAGTCAAAATTGCTCACTGCAGTAAATTAAATCAATATATCTTTTTCAGCCGTGAAGACCTATCTGGCTAAGAAAATTGCATATATTTTTCTCTGAGTTTCTCAGGTATATATGTATAACATTTAAGGTACATCCATCTAAAGTGCACTTCCTGCTTCTTTGTCTTTGAGGGTCAGAATGTTACAACTCCACAGAGAACCAAGAACGTTAAAAATAATTCAGTGGAATGATCTTGAACTGTTCAAACTTTGTCACTTGCATTTGAACGGATGAAACCTCACTTTCAGATGCAAAGTTTGAATTTTCTAATTATTTATAGATTTCAAAATACCACATGTGACAGGATATTTCCTTATTTAGTGCCCAGAGTTTTCTCTTTCAACCAAAAATCTCCAAAACTGAGAAGGAGCCAGTGCCAACTGATTCTTCAAGGACCTCTACTGCAGCAATTAATTTTACCTTATCTCTTTGTGAATGAGAAGACAGAATGAAAAACTTGACCTTTTCTACAGTTTTAGTTTTCTTCTCCTTTGTTCATACTTCTTTTCAGACACTTGGTGAGTCTATTTTTTCTTATCCCCTGCAAAAGTGGATGTGAAAGTGGGCATCTTTGTTGTCTTGCTGGTTTCTCAAGATCTTTAAGATTTTCTGCTACATAGTAGCTTTACTACTATGCATTTCATATTTGTCCTAATAGGAATAGTCCACAGAAGTTTCCACAAGACAGATACAGAGATGATGATTTACTTTTAAAGAGGGGAATATCCAAAATGGGGTAAAGCTGGGAATCAGAAGTCAGGACTAAGTCACATATGTGAATAAAGATTGACTTTTGGCTACAACTTATTTATTGGTTATGTTTGTTACTGTAGATGGACTTCACAGTGTGCTCCATAGTCTTTGTCTACATATGTGTCTGACTCACAAAAAAATGAAAAGGATAAAGGAATTAGATCGATGTTGCATGTGTATCTCCTAGCCTTAGCACGAGATTGTGTGGCATGAGGTGGAACTTGTGGATTGATGTAAAACCTATCAATGTGGCTGGGAAGAAGCCAGAGAAAAAAATATTAGAATATTAGAAATATATGAGAGTCAAGAACAGCTGTGGAATAGCCACTACCAGCAGTAAGAGTAAAGATGAGAGGGATACTTAAGGCTCTGAAGCTGGCCAAAGACAAATCACAGCTCCCTTTTTAAGTATAATGATAATGTTCAAAGATGTGTTTTCTTTATCTTTCTTTCTTTCAGTTCATTATTCATGTGGAGTAGGATACATATCACAGCTTCCAAAAGCAGACACTGTTCCATATGAGCAGTGACAACACTACCCAGTGCAAAAAGGGGGTCTCCTACCCACTCCATGAGCTGGGAACCCAACACAAAAGCAGAAACCTCACAGTTTCCAGCAAGAACTCCTATTATTAAACTCAAAAATTCTATGAGGGACAATAGCTGGTACTTAGGGGACTACACTAAGTGCTTATTTATTGAACAGTAAGAAATAAAAGACTTTATCATATTTAAAACTTTTTGCCTAAATGGACAAGGAAAGAAGAAACTAAGTGTCAGCTTCAAATTTAGATTTGCAGAAGCGTAACTCCTATTACTGAGCTGGTCAAAGTAGTACAGGGACCTTCTGGAAAAGCTCAAGAACTATTCTTTCTGTCATATCCTCTCAGAATTTCCCAGAGACTTTCTCCTCTGTACACTACCCAACACTGGCTTGCCCCAGCATCCTACACTTGTTGTAAAAATTTGCTTTAGTGTGTGGAGGGCTATCTCTCACTGCCTCTTTTGAGTTAATCTCTCAGGTGGATATGGCAGTGATGCCTCATCTCTGTTTCCATGTGTGAATTTGAGGCACAAAGGGCTGAAGGGCAAAACCTTGCCCTCCTCCTGTTCTATAGGCCCTAGAATATTCCTTGTAGTCCAAAATTCAACCCCTCATGACCCAGAGCCAGTGAGAGCTGCATTCTACCTGACATTTTTAAGAGCATGCATCTGTTTGCCCAGGAGGACTTGCTTTGTGTGTCACAGCGCAGCTGCAGTTCTGGACAGCCCTTCCCAGCAGGGCTTACTTATCTCAATGGATGGCCACATCAGGCTGCCTATAACCCTTTGGGAGTGTTAACTGTTTTGTGTGGCACTCACAATGCACAGGCATGCAGGCCCACACCTGTAGTATCTATATGCTCTTCAGTGTTTGTTCTTGTGACAATGTTTGGGATTTATTCTGCGAATTACGTTGACTTCTTATGATAGGTGTTCCCAGGAAAGGGCACTGGATCAAGGCAAGGTGACAAGTCACCTTTACATGGTTTTTAATTTCAAAAAAATCCCCAAGCCATAATGGAATATGTAAAGTCCAGAAGGAGCAAGAGTCACAGAAGGCTTTCTCACTGACTGTATTAAGCACAAATGTGACCTGGTGGACATATATGTTACAGGAGCTAATTCTATAATGCATAAAAGTGATAGCCAACTTCCAAATTTTCAGTAAAGGTCTCTCTTGGAAATATTGAATGAAATGTGCATTACAAAAGAAGATAAAATTCCATTATTATGATCACATTTTTGAAGCTGTCTTAATGTAGTTTATGTGTTCTTATTCCTCTGTGTTGTGTTCCCACGTATTTACTGAGCTGTACTTACTTTTCCTTCCCAGAATGAACTGTGTCTTGAAAATACCATGTGATCCTTGTAAAAATTTGCAGCCTCCTGACATGAGTCAGATCAGCATAGAATAAACAGTCCATATTTCTCCTCACAAGGTCCCCTTACCATGTGCTCACTCTAACCACTTATTCTGAATGCTTTTTTTTACAGACAAGGAAATATTCTTGATATTCAATGAGGATACTAAGTTCTGTTTAATTGCTCAGAGTTCTCAGTCAGTCACAACAGCTGCTTGCAAGAAAAACAGTGACTTACAAAAATTCAGGTGGGTCTCTGATCATCAAATAATGAGTGTGGCATTTGCACAATGCTTGGTAGTGCCCTACAAGAGAAACCAAGCTAAAATTTCTCTGTACCCATGCAACAAGAAAAGTGAATTCCAGAAATGGGAATGTAGAAATGCAGCCTTAGCAATCCAAGGGGAAGATTTATTTCTCAGTGCTGGCAAAAATGGAGAAAATATTGCACTGAAAACAGCATCAGAAGCAATGGATAGATGGAAGATCTATGGAACCATGGATGATTTGTGTTCTCAAGGCCACGAAGGTAAAGTTTAAAGGTTATTTTTGGTGGTTTATTGAATCAAAATCCACTTGTTTGCCATCAGAGAAAGGGTCTTTTGATTTCTGCTCCCCTTAGCCCCATACCGGCTGTTCTCCCTGAGGCAATGGTGGACTAGAGAATGATTAGTTCACATATTCAGGCCTGTATCCCTCCTTTGTGGACAAAAAGAGCTACTTAGGTTTAGGCATATGTGGAAAATGTGCATATTATTTGTTCTTTACTTTTAAAGCCAATGTGGATGTAGGTTATTTTTGTTAGTGTTAATCACTCTTTTCAGTGGTGCCTAGCACCACTAGCAACACAATGGGCAGGAACCAAAGCACAGGAAGTTCTGCTTCAATAAAAGGAAGAACTTCTTTTACCAAACACTGGAACAGATTGTCCAGAGATGTTGTGGAGTCTCCCTCACTGGAGATATTCAATAATTGTCTGCACACAATCCTGTGTCATGT
This sequence comes from Alaudala cheleensis, assembly GCA_013398995.1. Lineage (NCBI taxonomy): Eukaryota > Metazoa > Chordata > Aves > Passeriformes > Alaudidae > Alaudala > Alaudala cheleensis. The sequence continues at coordinate 201,393 of VWYE01029073.1, forward strand.
GCTCTGGAATGGCCCTGCTTGAGCAGGGAGGTTGGACCAGATGACTCACTGTGATCCCTTCCAACCTGAACCATTCTGTAATTCCGTGATTTTGAAATCTAAGCACTTTATTTAACTGCATACTATCACTGATGAGATTGAATTAGTATTATCAGATGAAAGAGAAAAAGAATTTCTAAGTTTAATTAATCAATATTAAATGGAAGGAAATAATTCCATGCATAGTACCTTCAGTTATTCTACAAGATTTCAGGTGCCAAAAAATCCCACAACATTAAGTCACATGGCATGAAGTGGAAGTTAAGCCACATGATAAAAAGATAGCACTATTTTTAGCAAATTGTATTTAAATATGTGAGATAAAAAAATCCCTGCAGCTCTTTCATAGTTGTCTACAGCATGAAATTGCTCAGTTTCTAGGGGGTACAGCTGATGATATACCACAGAAGCAAAGTGTAAATTGTGAGAGGTACCAAGAACTTCCATTAAAGACATCGCTGGTGGCAGCAGTTCCCCAGATACACAGGGATAACACTTGTAATGCTTTCTCCACGTAGTCTTATGGAGAATACAGACACATATATTCACATAGCTATATTAAAGCTTCTCTTTTGCTCCCTCAGACCTGTTTACACTGTTGGGCAATTCCAATGGAGCTCCATGTGCCTTCCCCTTCCTGCTGAGTGGAAGATGGTATGCTGAGTGCACAGCTGCTGGCAGGTCAGATGGCTTGTTCTGGTGTGCAACAACGCCCAACTTCGATGAGGACCATTTGTATGGGTTCTGTCCAGCTGCCAGTAAGTCCCACATGCTGACACAGACCCTATAACACGACCTATAACAAGGGATGATCACTGCCCTGGTCCTGCTGGCCACTCTGTTGCTCATCCAGGCCAAGATGCCATTGGCCTTCTTGGCCACCTGGGCACTCACTGGTTCATGTTTGGCTGGTTATCAACCAGCACCCCGAAGTCCATTTCCACTGGACAGCTTTCCAGCTGCTCTCCCCCAAGCCTATACCATCGTAATTGTGATCAGTGATGGCATAATTTCATAAGAAAAGTTTCATAACTACAAATGTTTGTATTTCAGTTGTTTTCCAGCCAAAAATAAATTTGGGAATAGCCTATGAGCTTCTGAACAGGTTTGCAGCATAGACAATGACCAAGATACAGTTTTGATTTATTGGCCTCTTTACAATTTATTTTCTCCTAGAGATTATAAAATTTGAAGGGGAAAGGCTCATCACTGATAATGTCAATGACACACCCTCCTTTCTTAACAAAGATCAAGATAACTTGTGGGTGTGAGCCTTAATTGCTCCAACATGTTATTTCACAAATAAACTTGCAGTTAAATTTTGCCATAACACTTTGTGTTAAATGTTTATTACAAATTCAGATACTAAATCTCCTTTCTCTCACACAGACATTGACAGATTTTGGAATACAGATCCTTTGACAGGAACCTACTACCAGATAAACCACCAGTCAGCTCTCACATGGCACCAAGCAAGAAAGAGCTGTCAGCAGCAGAATGCAGAATTATTGAGTATCACGGAGATACATGAACAAATATATCTAAGAGGTGAACTAATAAGCAAGACTCAGTAAAAACTCTTTGGAAATGTTTTTTTGACTGATTACAAATATTTCAATGCTTTAATCATGTTACAATGAACAGCTCATGAAAGAAAAAGGTATCTATACTAATAAGAAATAACAAAATTACAGTGAATTAAGCTTTTATATGTGGAACTTTTACTAAAGTGGAATCACCATTTGAAATTATTTACATTATTATTATTATTTAATTAAAAAATCTAAGAATTTCTAGCTAATCAAGCAAAATTTAGCTCAAATTCAGAAAACACCAGAAAGGTTGTGGAAAGGGGACTTTAATAGAAGAAACATTTTGGGACACAGCCATTATACGGCAATTCCATTATATGACATGCTCTGTGATTATATTTTGTGTTAATAAATCAGAATTCTTCATGTATATCTAATGAAATAGTTGTTTTGAAACATGATACAAATTTTATACAGACTTTATAGATTCATGCACACTGTAGAACGAAGGTCTTATCCACCAGCAAGAAAACTTATAACAATATTAATAAGAGAAATTCAATCTTTCCATTTTCAAAGCTTATTGTTTACATATAACTGTAAATAGCATTAAGTTCAGATAAACTAATAAGTAAAATAACCTTTTTCAATTCTCTACCCTTTATCTACAGAAAAAACCTCTGAGTTTATTACTAGTAAACACGAATTCTGTACTGAACTTACAAATGACCAGACAGACTTTTACTATCTTTTTCTAAATATTGGAAACGCAGAAGTTTTCCTGGCAAATCTCATTAAAATTCAGTTCTTTTGGTTCCTTAGATTTGATTGACAGCAAGAGATCCTCTCTCTGGATTGGGCTTAACAGTCTGAAACTCAACAGTGGCTGGCAGTGGAGTGGTGGTTTTCCCTTCAGATACTTTAACTGGGCACCAGGTAGTAACCTTTTTAAACAATTTTTGGAATTATAATCTGAAAATTATGCTTTTCTTCACTAGATATAACTCATGGAATTGCAATCAGAAGACCTAAATAACCTCTCCTATCAGAGGCAGATAAAGCAAAAAGCACTAGCTGAGCTGTATCACATAGGGAATGCTTCAAGCCAGTGAAATCCTCTGTCTCTACAACTGTCACAGGGTTCTCAGACCCTGCATCCTGCAAGGACTCTGCTGCCAGTGAGCATTGGTCTTGCAAAGCCTTCCTCTTCACTTCTTATGCTTTTTTACTCTTCTCCTTTCCTTCAAGAGTTCATGGCATTGACAGTTTACCGTTGAAAGTCACTTAAATATTGTCATAGCAATAGTTGATTGAATAGGTAAATTCTGAATAGATGCAGGTATAGTCCAACTTTCAGCCTTCCCAAATCTCAGAGGTGCCACCTGCTTTTACCTGGCATAGAAAATGAAGGGAAAGCCCAGAGCTGCTGAGCCTGGTGGAAGATTTTCTACCCTCTGTTGAGGCTTTGCAGGGCTGGGATGTTGGCTCTCAGGTCACTCAGCCAACACCCTCAGAGCTCCTGTATCCCCATGGAATTGCTATGATCCTGAGTTAATCTACACACTTCCAGATCAGAATTAAGTTGTCTCTTTTGTGGGGGAAGGGGAAAAAAAGTAATTCATCACACTGTGGGCCTCTCTGAGAAGAGAAACCTGGCCATTCCCCTGGGATAGGGGTCCTGTGAAGGAACTCGGGGGACATTGGTGGAAGAGGCAGGCAGAGGAGAGACAGCAATTGTGAGGGAATTTCAGGAGGTTCTGCTTGCAGCAAGGAGCAAATATGCATATAAATTGCAAAGGGACATGCAGAAAGCACCACTATTCTGTAATCAAATGTGGCAGAAAGTGTGATTTATGCAACAAGCATCAAAAGAAATATTTTGATGGGTACTTCTAAATTACATTTCCTTGTCTCTGGTGGAAAAATAATTGTAGGAGTGAAGTTGTGAGCCCATAATTGACACATGAAAATGCTATCAGTAATTTTCTCTTTTAGCTGCTGACATAAAAATAATTTGGTTTTTATCCCATGAAGGAAGCCCTGAGCCTGAGCCTGAAAAACTCTGTGCAGTACTAAACCCCAGAAGAGATGCTAAATGGGAAAACCAGCCATGTGAGCTGAAACTTGGCTATATCTGTAAAAAGGAAAATTACACAAAGGATCCTTTAATTCTTCCATCGGGTATGTCAAGCAAATAAAAAACCCTTTTGATAAGGCACAATTTGTGTCACTAAAGTTAAATTTAATGGCTATTTAAAATAAAAAGAAAAAAGCAATCATTGAAATTTGTTTTCCTGCTATGATGACTGGTACAGAACAAATCATAATGTTATTTCTTTAGCAAAATATATTTAAATACTGAAAATGTTCCTGGAGCCCAGTAGCCACACAAGCATTTTTTACTTTATGTTATTATTCACAATTCCAAAGGCACTGGGTTAAGCCATATATTTCATGAAAGTATCATGGTCTGTATGGACATGAAAATACAGTTAGAGATGTTTCACCTTTCCGTCAGCGCATTCTAATGGAAACACTGAGGTTTGTCACAGAAGGCCTGGAAAAATCACATTAGTGGGCTCAGAGCAAATTCTTGATGGGGTTGCCTGTAACCTAGAAAGATGGCAAAAAAAAAAACAACTTCCTTTGGACCACCTCTCTACTATACTTCCCTCCAGTTTATTTAATGGGAGTTGGCATGGAAAGCCATGTGTGCAAAGAATTACTTGAACTACAGTAATAATGTCTTTCCTTTATGAAATATAAAAAACAAAATTGGGTGGGGTATATTGTATGGAAATGTTACCTATGAAGTTCCAAAATATTCCTCTGGCCAGTGAATACTTCACACTAGTGAAGCCCAGTAACAAATGGCTGCAGTCTTTGCCTCTTTTGTTTAAGTGCAGCATGCTTTCTGTAAAAGTACCATAACCAACAACATAGAGACTAAAATACATGTGTGAGGAATGAAGTACTGCTTATTTGTTACCACATCCTTTTCATTCTAATTCATTAATTAGATGATTTTAAATGTAATTGCAGTTATTCTAGACTTCCATTTGCACAACTTAAAAACTTGGAATATTTATTGCTTTTGAGGGGATGTAGAGCCTGTTAAATGCCCAGAAGGATGGTTGCCCTACGGAGGTCACTGTTTCATGGTTCATAGGGAGCCCAAAGAATGGAGAGAAGCCCTAAGCACCTGCAATGAGAGCAGTGGCAACCTGGCCAGTGTCCACAACCCTGAGGAGCATGGCTTCATCCTGTCTCAGCTTGGCTACAGTGAGTATTTCTACAGGGCAGTGCTTGGTACAAATAGAGAATTACACTATTAGAAATCTTACAGGATTTAAATAAAATAATTCTTGCTTTTTTTTTTTATGAATGTTTATAGGGAAGGCAGATATATAGGTTAGAGAAACCCAAAAGCCAAAATCCCACAAGAGGAGTTGTTATGGATTTTTCATTTTAATTTTAATTCTTTTCATTTTGATTTTAATTTGTTTTTCACTGCCTGAAATCACTTGAATGAAATAACAGCTCTAATCACTGCAGCATTTGTGTGGATTATCTGCATCAGCCACCTTGTAGCTGTAGATACAGCAATGTACTTTACTGATAAAGCTGACAAATCTCATTTCCTGTTGATATCTCATTTTTAACTTCTTGAAAGGAGAATGTGGACTACATTTTAAAATGAACTCCCCTGTCTTTTAATACAGATGAATTTGCATTGCAACACTGCAGTTTCAGCTCAGCTCCATACAATCTTGTTCCTATGGACTGTTTCAACTTGGGTAATAACACAGATTAATTTCTGTCCTTAGAAGCTGTGGATGAGCTCTGGATTGGCCTGAACGACCTCAAAATTCAAATGTACTTTGAGTGGAGTGATGGGACTCCTGTGACATACACCAAGTGGTTGCCTGGAGAACCAACCCATGAAGTCACAGGCCAAGAAGATTGTGTCATTATGGCAGGAAAGGTGAATCATTCCACATGAATCATACAGTGTAGCACTGTATTATTTGAGTTTTGGTTATATTTCTAGGGAGATTTTTAATGCAATTTAGCATAGTTGCTAAGTTGCATAGAATCAAAGAATGTTATGTTTATTCACTCAGACATATAGTTGTTCCAAATTAAGTTTAAAATGAAATTCCATATAACTAATAAATGCTCATATGTGATTGTGAGTGTACATTATATGCCAAGCAAACCTTAACAGTCTGGCTGTGCCACTTACCTTCACATAACCTCACCTCCAAGCTCAAATATTGGGAATCTATTAAAAAGTACAGATATTCACATTGAAAAAGTATTTTGAAAAGAATGATAATGTTTCTAAAATAAAAATGTTCTGCCTCACTGTTTTTCACCTCTTCTGAAACTGCATCTAGGATGGATACTGGGCAGACAGTGCCTGTGACAGGAAGTTAGGTTACATCTGCAGAAGAGACCCACTACAAGGAGTTTCTGGAACAGCAAAGACTGATCCTGCCTGCCTGAAGGTAAGAAGAAATCATAACCAAGAATCTAATCTGGTTAGCAAAATTTCACAAGCTTCTCTTGACATTGAAACTATCTTTTTTTTTTTTTTTAACCTAACAAGTGTTATTCCACAACAAATTCAGGGTGATAATTTTCACTACATTCCCACATAAGGAGTAATAACGTCAGGCCTATTACCTCTCAGAACTTGCTGTGAAAGGGGCTAAAGCCAATTCTGTGGTTCTCTGCATATTTGTTATATTGTTCTGCAACCAAATGTGGTTACTGCACATATAGTAGGGACTGGTAACAGTTTCTGGACTATGCAGCATGATGCAAGAGGATGACAAATCTCACTATTGAAGCCAAATCAAAACAATAAAATCATTTTCCTAACTGAATTTGTTTTGAGCAAGTTATCGTATTCTACCACTTTTTTCCTTCTTGTCCCTCTTTTTACTTTCCTATTTACTACTACTCTGTACTTAGTAACCTTTCCCAGAAGCCCATATGGGGAACAGAACAGAGACTCATTGTGCCCAATGGAGTTAAGCAGCAGCCAAATACTGAACACAGAGTTTAGTTACCTTTCTTGGGTACAGCAAGTAAATCTTGAGATGGCGTAAAAGGGAAAAGTGGCTTTAAATTCAGCTGTAATTTTGAGGATTTTGCTCTTCAGTGGTTTCTAAGTTACCTCTTCAGTCAGACTTTTTAGGTGACCTGATGTATTAAATCAATGAATTAGTCTATTTACTGTTCCTTTAGCCTTGAAAACATAGGAAACTTGAGTCAGCATCTCTACTGTAATACAGACTATTTTTTTTGTTCCAAGAATTTTATTCAGCTGATTCTGAATTCACTCTCCCTTCTGCATCTCTCTGACTTTTTTACCAGTAAAAGTTTATCCATTATTATAAAAAATGTGAGACTCATAGGCATTAAATTTCTTCTTTCTGCACTGAATGTTTACTAAGCAGAATTTCCATTATTACCTTGCAGTTCAAATTTATACACGATCATGTTAGGTTATATTAAAAATATGTTCGTTTATGTGTATTTATTGAAATTCAAGTACAACATATGTTGCTTTTAATTGCAATTTTATTTCATGTGTTCTTGACAGGGTTGGGAAAGATATGGTTTTTACTGCTACCTGGTTGGACATACCTCTGTAACATTTTCAGAAGCAAAGAAAACCTGTGAAAGGAGCAGCGGTTTTTTAACAAGTATAGGGGACAGGTATGAAAAGAGTTTAAAAATTGTATATCTGATGCAATAGTACTGGGATTTTAAAAAATAGTTGAGAACTTTCTAGAAAAAAACCCACAAAAAAAGCCCCACAATATCCTTTTTCTGAAGAAAAAAAAGAAGGAATAAAAACAGTATGGCTTTTCTTGCTTAAATAATTTATACATCAATTTTTTTCTAGCACTTTACTTTGAAGGAACAGACAACTTCTGCTCTGTAAGGAATAGTTTTTCAGTACAGCACAGCTTCACCCCTTATAGCAACCGGGACCCAGTTAAACAATATATTCCCCATAAGAGGAATTTTAATAGAGAATCTATTCATTCTAGATGTGTGAAGTTTGGATGCTGAGGAGTGGAAGATGGAAGGAAAGCTAGGCTTAATCCCATGTGAATCCTGTCATTTCAGATATGAGCAAGCCTACCTGACCAGCCTCATTGGTCTGAGCTCTGAGAAGTATTTTTGGATTGGTCTCTCAGACATGGAAGAGCAAGGGATTTTCAAGTGGATGACTGGTGAAGGTGTTCTGTACACAAACTGGAATGCAGCAATGCCTGGTACTCTACTGATGGCGAATGATTTTTGCCTTTTTTTTTTCATATAGTCTCTGTATTCTTTACACATATGTTTGTACCTTACTATGGTATTAGTAGCTAGTCCCAGTACTTTTCCCTACCTTTTCCCTAGCCAGAAGGACAAAACATTCCAGAGCTACAAGCCCAAGGGGGTACAAGGCCCCTGTCCTATCTTGGTTCTTTATGGGAACCAAGGCTAAAAAATAGTGCTTCAAGACACATTTTCATAAACAAAGTTTAGTTTCCATCTGAGGGGGGAGGATGTGGATAAATCTATGGGCTCAGATGGGATCCACCCCAGGGTGATGAGGGAGGTGACAGGTGAGCTTGTGAAGCCACTCTCCATCATTTACCAACAGTCCTGGCTCACTGGTGAGGTTCCAGATGACTGGAAGCTGGCCAATGTGACAGGCATTCACAAAAAGAGTGGGACGAAGGATCCTGGTAATTGCAGGCCAGATAGCCTGATGTCAGTACCCAGTAAGGTTATGGAACAGTTTATACTGAGTG